>JAWPHD010009604.1:0-101973 GCA_037043455.1 Cyrtodaria siliqua | reverse complement strand
GTCAAATCAAAACGATTTTCGACAAGGACCAACATCATGTCATGCTGATCATTTTAGAAAAAGTCCCATATCAATATCACTTATAGTTTTCAAGAAGTAGTCGCTACAAACTTGAATTTAAAAAATCTATTTTTAGCTTTGTCGGCCATCTTGGATTTCACATCAACATGAATTTTTGCTAGGATCAACTAGACTTCATGGGCAACATTTCTGTAAAGTTTTATGAATATCCATCCAGTAGTTTCAGAGGAGTAGTCGCTACAAATAAAAGTTAACGGACGGACGGACAGACGGACAGACGGACGGACGGACGGACAGACGGACGGACAGACGGACGGACGACGGACGCCGCACCACGGCATAAGCTCTGCTGATCTCTGATCAGTAGAGCTAAAAACAATAACAAGAGGTCAATGACATTGAAGCTCTACTGATAGGTTTTGAAAGCTAGATCAGCATTCGTAAAGTTTCATGAATATCTGTCAATTAGTTTCACAGGAGGTCGCTACAAGTTTTTATTATATAACTCTATGTTAACAAAGAGGGCCACTGGCAGCCATATTTAATGACGAATCAAAATAATTTTCAAAAAGGACCAACATCATGTCATGCTGATCATTTTAGAAAAAGTCCCATATCAATATCACTAATAGTTTTCAAGAAGTAGTTGCTTCATTTTTTTTTTTTACAAATCTGTTTTTAGCCATGGTGGCCATCTCGAATTTCCTTTCAACCTGAAATTTTGCTAGGATCAACTAGACATTGGTGTTGATGGCCGCCAGTGACGTCATGATAAAAATCTTTTTAGTGCTAGATCTCAAACATTTATGGTCGGATTTGAATGAAACTTTCACAGCTTGTAGAATTCAGGGTCTAGTTGTGCAGGAACAGGTTCTGATCAAAATCCAGTTACATTTGAGTTTGTGTATATAACAAACTTCTTTTTGAGTTTGTTTTCTGATAGTTTCCTGTTAATGTTATTTATTAAATCAACAAATGTAATTTAAGGTCGTAATTAAATCTAATTTCGATAAATCGGAGATGAGAAATATTGTTTAAGTATCATTTGCGACATTTTTTCTCCAAGCGTTTAGAATACTTGGCAAGTTTGATTTTTTGTATAACCTGTAGCGTCCCGTTAGTTCTGTTACTTCATATGCATGTTTTAAAATCAGTTTTAACAATTATTTAAATAGTTCAAAGCAAATTAGTTTTACATATTGCTCATTGGGGAATATATTGCACCAATAACATATTTAAACTTGTAATAGAATAACCACAAACAATTAAACAATTCTGCATTGTATTTAAATATATGCAAGAAGTTTTAAAGTCAAATTGATATTGGATTAATCAATATGGATGCTTGATAAATAATTCAAGATTGGTGTGTCCTTTAATAGTGTTTTACCAAGTCACTAAATGTATACTTACGAGTTATTATAAACTAAAAGTCGCTAATAAAGATGAGACTGAAAGTTAAACACACTTCAGAAATGCTTAAGGCTAAAAACAACTAAGATAAACTAGTCTCAGAGTTGGCATAGTATGTATACATGTGTAAAATCCCTAACCCCTGAAGTATAGGGGTGTATCTAACAACTATTTATTAAAGTATAGACATACACATAAAAATATCATGACAACACCTTTGTAAAGAAAACCAACATTTTGATTGCTTTCTAAATATAAAAAAAAAAAAAAATCAGCATTTTTTGGTGGCCATTTTGAAAAAAATAATTGACCCAAATTATATTGCATATGTTATTGTCTATCAATGTTCTGAATTTAGTGTATTTACAATAACAAGTTTTGTTGAAACCAATGAATTATGAATTTTGAATATGTGGCGGCCATTTTTCAAAATCTGACGTGGGTCCATAGCCAAAAATGTTTAGTAGAGTATTGTCTAGCTATGTGTCAAGTTTGGGGAAAGCAGAGTGGCAAACTGTAAATGGGTCCACCACCAAGCATTAAAACTTTATCTCTTGTAGTTTCAGAGAAGAAGATTTTTTTAAGTTCTTCCCTATAACTCAATGTAAAACTGATTCAACATGGGCCCCTAAGCTCCCAATTAAAGAAAAATGAACCAAGGTTTCTTATGAGAAAAAAACACTTCCAAAAACTTCAAAAAAAAATCAAAAAAAATCCAAAAATATTAAAAAAAACAACTTCCAAATTGTTTTTCTTCAAATATGTATTTATTTATCACATAACATGCGGTATGGGAATGTAATAACACCATTCGATATTTTCGATATTCCACTAGTGGTATAACATAACGTTAATGATGCCGAGGACGTCACGTTAATGTACGTTTTCTGACGGAATGTGACGTTATAAGTTATATGATAAATAGAATCTAACATTCGTTCTCATTCATTATTGAATTTATTAAACTCGTTAGCAAAAATGATATAATGCTCGGCAAGAGCCTCGCATTATATCATTTTGCCAACTCGTTTAATAAATTCAATAATGAAGGAGCACTCATGTAAGATCCTCTATATATATATAAACAAGAGGCCCAAGACGGCCTGTGGACGCTCTACTGGCTAACATGGCTCTTATAACATCAATGAAGCGAGTGACTGCCATTTATGTTTTTTTAAAAGTTTCGGGCAAAAAACAGCTTTTTAACTAAATCATGGGCCATAACTAAAGAATCTGGTAAAGTTTGGTAAAGGTCAGATGAAAAATGAAGGCCCTACCGTATTAACGAGGCAAAATATAGCATTTTTAACTAAATCAAGAGCCATAACTCCTCTGTTACTGGTCAGACATAGAGCTAAAAAAACAACAACAACAACAAAAACAAAAAACAATTAGAAACAAAAAGAAAAAAAAAAAAAAATATTTAACAAAAAAAATCAAACAAAAAAATCACAAAACAATTAAGAAATAAATGAAAACAAGTTATTTGAAAATCCATCCAGGAATACCAGAGTTTTGTCTCACACAATTCGATCTTTGACCTCTAAGTGTGACCTTGACCTTGGGGGCCACAGACCTGGATTTGTGCTCGACACATCGTCTTATTGTGGTGAGCACTTGTGCCAAGTAATTTGAAAATCCGTCCAGGTATGCCAGAGTTATTGACCGGACACAATTTGACCTTTGACCTATGTGTGACCTTGACCTTCAAGCCACGGACCTGGATTTTGTGCACGATACATCATGTTGTTGTGGTGAGCACTTGTGCCAAGTTAATTCAAAATCCGTCAAGAAATGCCAGTTATTGATTGGACATGATTTGACTTTTGACCTCTAAGTGTGACCTTGACCTTAGAGCGACGGACCTGGATTTTGTGTGCGACATGTCGTCTGGTTGTGCTGAGCACTTATGCCAAGTTATTTGAAAATCCGTCCAGGCATGCCAGAGTTACTGACTGGACACAATTTGACCTTTGACCTCTAAATGTGACCTTGACCTTGGAGCCACGAACCTGGGTTTTGTGCACGACACATCGTCTAGTTGTGGTGAGCAATTGTGCCAAGTTATTTGAAAATCTGCCCATTAATGTCAGAGTTATTAACCGGACACGAAAGCACTTTGTTTTGACGTTTGATCTCTAAGTGTGACCTTGACCTTGGAGCCACGGACCTGAGTTTTGTGCGCGACACGTCGTCTAGTTGTGGTGAGCAATTGTGTCAAGTTATTTGAAAATCCGTCCAGGAATGCCAGAGTTACTGACTGGACACAATTTGACCTTTGACCTCTAAATGTGACCTTGACCTTGGAGCCACGGACCTGGGTTTTGTGCACCACACATCGTCTAGTTGTGGTGAGCAATTGTGCCAAGTTATTTGAAAATCTGCCCTGAATGTCGGAGTTATTAACCGGACACGAAAGCACTTTGTTTTGACCTTTGACCTCTAAGTGTGACCTTGACCTTGGAGCCACAGACTTGGATTTTGTGCGCGACACATCATCTTGTTGTGGTGAGCAATTGTGCAAAGTTATTTTAAAATCTATCCATTACTGTCAGAGTTATGAAGCGGACACGATTGTACAGACGAACGGACAACCTTTGACCTCTAAGTGTGACCTTGACCTTGGAGCCACGGACCTGGATTTTGTGCGCGACACGTCGTCTTTTTGTGGTGAGCAATTGTGCGAAGTTATTTGAAAATCTGTCCAATATTGTCAGAGTTATGAAGCGGACACGATTGTATAGACGAACGGCGACGAACAGGGACGAACAGTCACGAACGGACAGACAGTGCGACTACTATATGCCACCCTTCGGGGGCATAAAATTGAAGGCCCTATCGCCTTAACGAGGCAAAACAATGCAATATAGCATTTTTAACTAAATCAATGGCCATAACTCCGCTGTTACTGGTCCGATCTGGCTGTTTTTCGAACTTGTCTGAGCTTTCATTGCTATTAACAACCTGTTAAAGAAGGCTGAAAATATCGGACAGGGAAAGCAGCATTCAAGAACGACAGTCAACCACAAAACACAAAAACAAACACGCAAACAGACAAACGAAAAGGCAAAAGTAATAAAAAATGCAAACGACATCACACACACAAAAGGGTTGACAATAGGGCTACCGCCTTGGAACGGTCAGTCGCAAAGTAGGCCACTGGGGGTTTAAACCGGTTCTAAGGTGCACCAAACCTCACACTTACCCTACTGTCATCCCATAAAAACAGGACAGTGTAAATAAAGAAAGTTTGGTAAAGATCGGATGAAAAATGAAGGCCCTATCGTCTTAACGAGACAAAAGTTGACAACGGACAACTCGGCATCCTATAAGCAAAAGGCCAGCAGAGCTAAAAACAAATTCAAACAAAATTATAAAAAAATAACAAAAATAAAACATTTAAAAAAAAAAAAATATACAAAATAAGAAAATAAAATAATAACAAGAGGTCAATGACCTTGAAGCTCTACTGATAGGTTTTGATAGCTGAATCAGCATTCCTGTGAAGTTTCATGAAAATCTGTCAAGTAGTTCCATATCAATATCACTTATCACTTATCACTTATCACTTATAGTTTTCAAGAAGCAGTGGCTACAATTTATTTTTTTAAAAATCTATTTTTAGCCATGGTGGCCATCTCATTTTTCTAGGATAAACTAGACATCAAGAGCAACATTTCAGTGAAGTTTATGAAAATCCGTCAAGTAGTTTCAGAGGAGTAGTCGCTACAAGTTTTTACTATATAACTCTATGTAAACAAATACGGATGCTGGCAGCCATGTTTAACGTGGATTCAAAACAATTTTTGACAAGGACCATCATGTCATGCTGATCATTTTAGAAAAAGTCCCATATCAATATCACTTATAGTTTTCAAGAAGTAGTCGGTACAAACATGATTTTTAAAAATCTTTTTTTAGCTTTGTCGGCCGTCTTGGATTTTACATCAAAATATTTGCTAGGATCAACTAGACCTCATGGGCAACATTTCTGTAAAGTTTCATGAAAATCAATTCAGTAGTTTCAGAAGAGAAGTCGCTACAAAAAAGTTTACGAACGGACAGACAGACAGATGGACGGACAATGGACACCGTACCATGGCATAAGCTCTGCTGCTCTTTGATCAGTAGAGCTAATAAAGTTTCCTTTTAAAAGGAATGGCTTGCCTTTTTAAATACATGTAAAAGTGGTGTGTGGGTACGAGATGTTGAAACTACACATTTTTTTCTAAAAAACGGTTTTATTTACATAAGAAAAAATGTTATAGCTTCGCTAGTATTCCGAAGAATCCATAGTTTAGCGAAGGTAAATAATATTGAAACATGTATATGTTTTAATTTAATCTCAATAGATTTACTGCCAAAAATATGGAACACGCATATTGACACTATGAAAATTACATTGTTTCAATAAAAAAACAACAACAGGGAATGATCTTTGAATCTCAATTTAAACAAGAGGTCAATGACCTTGAAGCTCTACTGATTGATTTTGATTTCAGGAAGTAGTCGCTACAGACTTGTTTTTTGAAAAAATATTTTTAGCCGTGGCGGCCATCTTGAATTTCCGGCCGACCTGAAATTTTGCTAGGATCAATAAGACATCAAGAGCAACATTCCTGTGAAGTTTCATGAAAATCCGTCAAGTAGTTTCAGAGGAGTTGTCGCTACAAGTTTTCATGATATAACTCTATGTAAACAAAGATGGCCGCTGACAGCCATGTTTAACGTTGAATCAAAATAATGTTTGACTCTGATAACCGTCATGTCATGCTGATCATTTTACAAAAAGTCCCATATCAATATCACTTATAGTTTCAAGACGTAGTCGCTACAAACTTCTTTTTTAACAAGAGGTCAATGACCTTGAAGCCCTACTGATTGATTTTGATTTCAGGAAGTAGTCGCTACAAACTTGTATTTTGAAAATCTATTTTTAGCCATGGTGGCCATCTTGAATTTCCGGCCGACCTGAAATTTTGCAAAGATCAATTAGACATCAAGAGCAACATTCGTGTGAAGTTTCATGAAAATCCGTCAAGTATTTTCAGAGGAGTAGTCGCTACAAGTTATCATTATATAACTCTATGTAAACAAAGATGGCCACTGGAAGCCACGTTTAACGTCGAATCAAAATAATGTTCGACTCGGATAACTATCATGTCATGCTGATAATTTTAGAAAAAGTCCCATATCAATATCTCTTATAGTTTTCAAGAAGTAGTCGCTACAAACTTATTTTTTAAAAATCTATTTTTGGCCATGGCGGCCATCTTGAATTTCCGGCCAACCTGAAATTTTGCTAGGATCAATTAGACATCAAGAGCAACATTCCTGTGAAGTTTCATGAAAATCCGTCAAGTAGTTTCAGAGGAGTAGTCGCTACAAGTTTTCATTATATAACTCTATGTAAACAAAGATGGCCGCTGGCAGCCATGTTTAACGTCGAATCAAAACGATTTTCGACAAGGACCAACATCATGTCATGCTGATCATTTTAGAAAAAGTCCCATATCAATATCTCTTATAGTTTTCAAGAAGTAGTCGCTACAAACTTATTTTTTAAAAATCTATTTTTAGCCGTGGCGGCCATCTTGAATTTCCGGCCGACCTGAAATTTTGCTAGGATCAATTAGACATCAAGACCAACATTCCTGTGAAGTTTCATGAAAATCCGTCAAGTAGTTTCAGAGGAGTAGTCGCTACAAGTTTTCATTATATAACTCTATGTAAACAAAGATGGCCGCTGGCAGCCATGTTTAACGTCGAATCAAAACGATTTTCGACAAGGACCAACATCATGTCATGCTGATCATTTTAGAAAAAGTCCCATAGCAATATCCCTTAGAGTTTTCAAGAAGTAGTCGCTACAAACTTGTTTTTTAAAAACCTATTTTTAGATTTGGCGGCCATCTTGGATTTCACATCTACATGAATTTTTGCTAGGATCAACTAGACTTCATGGGCAACATTTTTGTAAAGTTTCATGAAAATCTATTCAGTAGTTTCAGAGGAGTAGTCGCTACAAAAAAAAAGTTAACGGACGGACGGACGGACGGAAAGACAGACGGACTACGGACGCCGCACCACAGCATAAGCTCTGCTGATCTCTGATCAGTAGAGCTAAAAATCTATTTTTAGCTGTGGAGCTAAAAATCTATTTTTAGCTGTGGCGGCCATCTTGAATTTCTGGCCGATCTGAAATTTTGCTAGGATCAATTAGACATTAAGAGCAACATTCCTGTAAAGTTTCATGAAAATCTGCCAAGTAGTTTCAAAGGAGTAGTCGCTACAAGTTTTCACTATATAACTCTATGTAAACAAAGATGGCCGCTGGCAGCCATGTTTAACGTTGAATCAAAACAATTTTTGACAAGGACCAACATCATGTCATGCTGATCATTTTAGAAAAAGTCCCATATCAATATCACTTATAGTTTTCAAGAAGTAGTCGCTACAAACTTGTAGTTTGAAAATCTATTTTTAGCCATAGCGGCCATCTTGAATTTCCGGCCGACCTGGAATTTTGCTAGGATCAATTAGACATCAAGAGCAACATTTCCTGTGAAGTTTCATGAAAATCCGTCAAGTAGTTTCAGAGGAGTAGTCGCTACAAGTTTTCATTATATAACTCTA
The DNA here is from genome assembly GCA_037043455.1 of Cyrtodaria siliqua. NCBI lineage: Eukaryota > Metazoa > Mollusca > Bivalvia > Adapedonta > Hiatellidae > Cyrtodaria > Cyrtodaria siliqua. Next base: position 93,903 of record JAWPHD010009604.1, on the reverse strand, counting down.
TCTAAACAAAGATGGCCACTGGCAGCCATGTTTAATGTCGAATCAAAATAATGTTCGACTCGGATAACCATCATGTCATGCTGATCATTTTAGAAAAAGTCCCATATCAATATCACTTATAGTTTTCAAGAAGTAGTCGCTACAAACTTATTTTTTAAAAATCTATTTTTAACTGTGGCAGCCATCTTGAATTTCTGGCCGATCTGAAATTTCGCTAGGATCAATTAGACATTAAGAGCAACATTCCTGTAAAGTTTCATGAAAATCCGCCAAGTAGTTTCAGAGGAGTAGTCGCTACAAGTTTTTACTATATAACTCTATGTAAACAAAGATGGCCGCTGGCAGACACGTTTAACGTCGAATCAAAACGATTTTTGATAAGGACCAACATCATGTCATGCTGATCATTTTAGAAAAAGTCCCATATCAATATCACTTATAGTTTTCAAGAAGTAGTCGCTACAAACTTGTATTTTGAAAATTTATTTTTAGCCGTGGCGGCCATCTTGAATTTCCGGCCGACCTGATATTTTGCTAGGATCAATTAGACATCAAGAGCAACATTCCTGTGAAGTTCATGAAAATCCGTCCAGTAGTTTCAGAGGAGTAGTCGCTACAATTTTTCATTATATAATTCTATGTAAACAAAGATGGCCGCTGACAGCCATGTTTAACATCTAATCAAAATGATTTTTGACAAGGCCCAACATCATGTAATGCTGATCATTTTAGAAAAAGTCCCATATCAATATCACTTATAGTTTTCAAGAAGTAGTCGCTACAAACTTGCATTTTGAAAATCTATTTTTAGCCATGGCGGCCATCTTGAATTTCCGGCCGACCTAAAATTTGCTAGGATCAATTAGACATCAAGAGCAACATTTCTGTAAAGTTTCATGAAAATCCGTCAAGTAGTTTCAGAGGAGTAGTCGCTACAAGTTTTCATTATATAACTCTATCTAAACAAAGATGGCCACTGGCAGCCATGTTTAATGTCGAATCAAAATAATGTTCGACTCGGATAACCATCATGTCATGCTGATCATTTTAGAAAAAGTCCCATATCAATATCACTTATAGTTTTCAAAAAGTAGTCGCTACAAACTTGTAGTTTGAAAATCTATTTTTAGCCATAGCGGCCATCTTGAATTTCTGGCCGACCTGGAATTTTGCTAGGATCAATTAGACATCAAGAGCAACATTTCTGTGAAGTTTCATGAAAATCCGTCAAGTAGTTTCAGAGGAGTAGTCGCTACAAGTTTTCATTATATAACTCTATCTAAACAAAGATGGCCACTGGCAGCCATGTTTAATGTCGAATCAAAATAATGTTCGACTCGGATAACCATCATGTCATGCTGATCATTTTAGAAAAAGTCCCATATCTATATCACTTATAGTTTTCAAGAAGTAGTCGCTACAAACTTATTTTTTAAAAATCTATTTTTAACTGTGGCAGCCATCTTGAATTTCTGGACGATCTGAAATTTCGCTAGGATCAATTAGACATAAAGAGCAACATTCCTGTAAAGTTTCATGAAAATCCGCCAAGTAGTTTCAGAGGAGTAGTCGCTACAAGTTTTTACTATATAACTCTATGTAAACAAAGATGGCCGCTGGCAGCCACGTTTAACGTCGAATCAAAACGATTTTTGATAAGGACCAACATCATGTCATGCTGATCATTTTAGAAAAAGTCCCATATCAATATCACTTATAGTTTTCAAGAAGTAGTCGCTACAAACTTGTATTTTGAAAATTTATTTTTAGCCGTGGCGGCCATCTTGAATTTCCGACCGACCTGAAATTTTGCTAGGATCATTTAGACATAAAGAGCAACATTCCTGTGAAGTTTCATGAAAATCCGTCAAGTAGTTTCAGAGGAGTAGTCGCTACAAGTTTTCATTATATAACTCTTATGTAAACAAAGATGGCCGCTGGCAGCCATGTTTAACGTCAAATCAAAACGATTTTCGACAAGGACCAACATCATGTCATGCTGATCATTTTAGAAAAAGTCCCATATCAATATCACTTATAGTTTTCAAGAAGTAGTCGCTACAAACTTGAATTTAAAAAATCTATTTTTAGCTTTGTCGGCCATCTTGGATTTCACATCAACATGAATTTTTGCTAGGATCAACTAGACTTCATGGGCAACATTTCTGTAAAGTTTTATGAATATCCATCCAGTAGTTTCAGAGGAGTAGTCGCTACAAATAAAAGTTAACGGACGGACGGACAGACGGACAGACGGACGGACGGACGGACAGACGGACGGACAGACGGACGGACGACGGACGCCGCACCACGGCATAAGCTCTGCTGATCTCTGATCAGTAGAGCTAAAAACAATAACAAGAGGTCAATGACATTGAAGCTCTACTGATAGGTTTTGAAAGCTAGATCAGCATTCGTAAAGTTTCATGAATATCTGTCAATTAGTTTCACAGGAGGTCGCTACAAGTTTTTATTATATAACTCTATGTTAACAAAGAGGGCCACTGGCAGCCATATTTAATGACGAATCAAAATAATTTTCAAAAAGGACCAACATCATGTCATGCTGATCATTTTAGAAAAAGTCCCATATCAATATCACTAATAGTTTTCAAGAAGTAGTTGCTTCATTTTTTTTTTTTACAAATCTGTTTTTAGCCATGGTGGCCATCTCGAATTTCCTTTCAACCTGAAATTTTGCTAGGATCAACTAGACATTGGTGTTGATGGCCGCCAGTGACGTCATGATAAAAATCTTTTTAGTGCTAGATCTCAAACATTTATGGTCGGATTTGAATGAAACTTTCACAGCTTGTAGAATTCAGGGTCTAGTTGTGCAGGAACAGGTTCTGATCAAAATCCAGTTACATTTGAGTTTGTGTATATAACAAACTTCTTTTTGAGTTTGTTTTCTGATAGTTTCCTGTTAATGTTATTTATTAAATCAACAAATGTAATTTAAGGTCGTAATTAAATCTAATTTCGATAAATCGGAGATGAGAAATATTGTTTAAGTATCATTTGCGACATTTTTTCTCCAAGCGTTTAGAATACTTGGCAAGTTTGATTTTTTGTATGACCTGTAGCGTCCCGTTAGTTCTGTTACTTCATATGCATGTTTTAAAATCAGTTTTAACAATTATTTAAATAGTTCAAAGCAAATTAGTTTTACATATTGCTCATTGGGGAATATATTGCACCAATAACATATTTAAACTTGTAATAGAATAACCACAAACAATTAAACAATTCTGCATTGTATTTAAATATATGCAAGAAGTTTTAAAGTCAAATTGATATTGGATTAATCAATATGGATGCTTGATAAATAATTCAAGATTGGTGTGTCCTTTAATAGTGTTTTACCAAGTCACTAAATGTATACTTACGAGTTATTATAAACTAAAAGTCGCTAATAAAGATGAGACTGAAAGTTAAACACACTTCAGAAATGCTTAAGGCTAAAAACAACTAAGATAAACTAGTCTCAGAGTTGGCATAGTATGTATACATGTGTAAAATCCCTAACCCCTGAAGTATAGGGGTGTATCTAACAACTATTTATTAAAGTATAGACATACACATAAAAATATCATGACAACACCTTTGTAAAGAAAACCAACATTTTGATTGCTTTCTAAATATAAAAAAAAAAAAAAATCAGCATTTTTTGGTGGCCATTTTGAAAAAAATAATTGACCCAAATTATATTGCATATGTTATTGTCTATCAATGTTCTGAATTTAGTGTATTTACAATAACAAGTTTTGTTGAAACCAATGAATTATGAATTTTGAATATGTGGCGGCCATTTTTCAAAATCTGACGTGGGTCCATAGCCAAAAATGTTTAGTAGAGTATTGTCTAGCTATGTGTCAAGTTTGGGGAAAGCAGAGTGGCAAACTGTAAATGGGTCCACCACCAAGCATTAAAACTTTATCTCTTGTAGTTTCAGAGAAGAAGATTTTTTTAAGTTCTTCCCTATAACTCAATGTAAAACTGATTCAACATGGGCCCCTAAGCTCCCAATTAAAGAAAAATGAACCAAGGTTTCTTATGAGAAAAAAACACTTCCAAAAACTTCAAAAAAAAATCAAAAAAAATCCAAAAATATTAAAAAAAACAACTTCCAAATTGTTTTTCTTCAAATATGTATTTATTTATCACATAACATGCGGTATGGGAATGTAATAACACCATTCGATATTTTCGATATTCCACTAGTGGTATAACATAACGTTAATGATGCCGAGGACGTCACGTTAATGTACGTTTTCTGACGGAATGTGACGTTATAAGTTATATGATAAATAGAATCTAACATTCGTTCTCATTCATTATTGAATTTATTAAACTCGTTAGCAAAAATGATATAATGCTCGGCAAGAGCCTCGCATTATATCATTTTGCCAACTCGTTTAATAAATTCAATAATGAAGGAGCACTCATGTAAGATCCTCTATATATATATAAACAAGAGGCCCAAGACGGCCTGTGGACGCTCTACTGGCTAACATGGCTCTTATAACATCAATGAAGCGAGTGACTGCCATTTATGTTTTTTTAAAAGTTTCGGGCAAAAAACAGCTTTTTAACTAAATCATGGGCCATAACTAAAGAATCTGGTAAAGTTTGGTAAAGGTCAGATGAAAAATGAAGGCCCTACCGTATTAACGAGGCAAAATATAGCATTTTTAACTAAATCAAGAGCCATAACTCCTCTGTTACTGGTCAGACATAGAGCTAAAAAAACAACAACAACAACAAAAACAAAAAACAATTAGAAACAAAAAGAAAAAAAAAAAAAAATATTTAACAAAAAAAATCAAACAAAAAAATCACAAAACAATTAAGAAATAAATGAAAACAAGTTATTTGAAAATCCATCCAGGAATACCAGAGTTTTGTCTCACACAATTCGATCTTTGACCTCTAAGTGTGACCTTGACCTTGGGGGCCACAGACCTGGATTTGTGCTCGACACATCGTCTTATTGTGGTGAGCACTTGTGCCAAGTAATTTGAAAATCCGTCCAGGTATGCCAGAGTTATTGACCGGACACAATTTGACCTTTGACCTATGTGTGACCTTGACCTTCAAGCCACGGACCTGGATTTTGTGCACGATACATCATGTTGTTGTGGTGAGCACTTGTGCCAAGTTAATTCAAAATCCGTCAAGAAATGCCAGTTATTGATTGGACATGATTTGACTTTTGACCTCTAAGTGTGACCTTGACCTTAGAGCGACGGACCTGGATTTTGTGTGCGACATGTCGTCTGGTTGTGCTGAGCACTTATGCCAAGTTATTTGAAAATCCGTCCAGGCATGCCAGAGTTACTGACTGGACACAATTTGACCTTTGACCTCTAAATGTGACCTTGACCTTGGAGCCACGAACCTGGGTTTTGTGCACGACACATCGTCTAGTTGTGGTGAGCAATTGTGCCAAGTTATTTGAAAATCTGCCCATTAATGTCAGAGTTATTAACCGGACACGAAAGCACTTTGTTTTGACGTTTGATCTCTAAGTGTGACCTTGACCTTGGAGCCACGGACCTGAGTTTTGTGCGCGACACGTCGTCTAGTTGTGGTGAGCAATTGTGTCAAGTTATTTGAAAATCCGTCCAGGAATGCCAGAGTTACTGACTGGACACAATTTGACCTTTGACCTCTAAATGTGACCTTGACCTTGGAGCCACGGACCTGGGTTTTGTGCACCACACATCGTCTAGTTGTGGTGAGCAATTGTGCCAAGTTATTTGAAAATCTGCCCTGAATGTCGGAGTTATTAACCGGACACGAAAGCACTTTGTTTTGACCTTTGACCTCTAAGTGTGACCTTGACCTTGGAGCCACAGACTTGGATTTTGTGCGCGACACATCATCTTGTTGTGGTGAGCAATTGTGCAAAGTTATTTTAAAATCTATCCATTACTGTCAGAGTTATGAAGCGGACACGATTGTACAGACGAACGGACAACCTTTGACCTCTAAGTGTGACCTTGACCTTGGAGCCACGGACCTGGATTTTGTGCGCGACACGTCGTCTTTTTGTGGTGAGCAATTGTGCGAAGTTATTTGAAAATCTGTCCAATATTGTCAGAGTTATGAAGCGGACACGATTGTATAGACGAACGGCGACGAACAGGGACGAACAGTCACGAACGGACAGACAGTGCGACTACTATATGCCACCCTTCGGGGGCATAAAATTGAAGGCCCTATCGCCTTAACGAGGCAAAACAATGCAATATAGCATTTTTAACTAAATCAATGGCCATAACTCCGCTGTTACTGGTCCGATCTGGCTGTTTTTCGAACTTGTCTGAGCTTTCATTGCTATTAACAACCTGTTAAAGAAGGCTGAAAATATCGGACAGGGAAAGCAGCATTCAAGAACGACAGTCAACCACAAAACACAAAAACAAACACGCAAACAGACAAACGAAAAGGCAAAAGTAATAAAAAATGCAAACGACATCACACACACAAAAGGGTTGACAATAGGGCTACCGCCTTGGAACGGTCAGTCGCAAAGTAGGCCACTGGGGGTTTAAACCGGTTCTAAGGTGCACCAAACCTCACACTTACCCTACTGTCATCCCATAAAAACAGGACAGTGTAAATAAAGAAAGTTTGGTAAAGATCGGATGAAAAATGAAGGCCCTATCGTCTTAACGAGACAAAAGTTGACAACGGACAACTCGGCATCCTATAAGCAAAAGGCCAGCAGAGCTAAAAACAAATTCAAACAAAATTATAAAAAAATAACAAAAATAAAACATTTAAAAAAAAAAAAATATACAAAATAAGAAAATAAAATAATAACAAGAGGTCAATGACCTTGAAGCTCTACTGATAGGTTTTGATAGCTGAATCAGCATTCCTGTGAAGTTTCATGAAAATCTGTCAAGTAGTTCCATATCAATATCACTTATCACTTATCACTTATCACTTATAGTTTTCAAGAAGCAGTGGCTACAATTTATTTTTTTAAAAATCTATTTTTAGCCATGGTGGCCATCTCATTTTTCTAGGATAAACTAGACATCAAGAGCAACATTTCAGTGAAGTTTATGAAAATCCGTCAAGTAGTTTCAGAGGAGTAGTCGCTACAAGTTTTTACTATATAACTCTATGTAAACAAATACGGATGCTGGCAGCCATGTTTAACGTGGATTCAAAACAATTTTTGACAAGGACCATCATGTCATGCTGATCATTTTAGAAAAAGTCCCATATCAATATCACTTATAGTTTTCAAGAAGTAGTCGGTACAAACATGATTTTTAAAAATCTTTTTTTAGCTTTGTCGGCCGTCTTGGATTTTACATCAAAATATTTGCTAGGATCAACTAGACCTCATGGGCAACATTTCTGTAAAGTTTCATGAAAATCAATTCAGTAGTTTCAGAAGAGAAGTCGCTACAAAAAAGTTTACGAACGGACAGACAGACAGATGGACGGACAATGGACACCGTACCATGGCATAAGCTCTGCTGCTCTTTGATCAGTAGAGCTAATAAAGTTTCCTTTTAAAAGGAATGGCTTGCCTTTTTAAATACATGTAAAAGTGGTGTGTGGGTACGAGATGTTGAAACTACACATTTTTTTCTAAAAAACGGTTTTATTTACATAAGAAAAAATGTTATAGCTTCGCTAGTATTCCGAAGAATCCATAGTTTAGCGAAGGTAAATAATATTGAAACATGTATATGTTTTAATTTAATCTCAATAGATTTACTGCCAAAAATATGGAACACGCATATTGACACTATGAAAATTACATTGTTTCAATAAAAAAACAACAACAGGGAATGATCTTTGAATCTCAATTTAAACAAGAGGTCAATGACCTTGAAGCTCTACTGATTGATTTTGATTTCAGGAAGTAGTCGCTACAGACTTGTTTTTTGAAAAAATATTTTTAGCCGTGGCGGCCATCTTGAATTTCCGGCCGACCTGAAATTTTGCTAGGATCAATAAGACATCAAGAGCAACATTCCTGTGAAGTTTCATGAAAATCCGTCAAGTAGTTTCAGAGGAGTTGTCGCTACAAGTTTTCATGATATAACTCTATGTAAACAAAGATGGCCGCTGACAGCCATGTTTAACGTTGAATCAAAATAATGTTTGACTCTGATAACCGTCATGTCATGCTGATCATTTTACAAAAAGTCCCATATCAATATCACTTATAGTTTCAAGACGTAGTCGCTACAAACTTCTTTTTTAACAAGAGGTCAATGACCTTGAAGCCCTACTGATTGATTTTGATTTCAGGAAGTAGTCGCTACAAACTTGTATTTTGAAAATCTATTTTTAGCCATGGTGGCCATCTTGAATTTCCGGCCGACCTGAAATTTTGCAAAGATCAATTAGACATCAAGAGCAACATTCGTGTGAAGTTTCATGAAAATCCGTCAAGTATTTTCAGAGGAGTAGTCGCTACAAGTTATCATTATATAACTCTATGTAAACAAAGATGGCCACTGGAAGCCACGTTTAACGTCGAATCAAAATAATGTTCGACTCGGATAACTATCATGTCATGCTGATAATTTTAGAAAAAGTCCCATATCAATATCTCTTATAGTTTTCAAGAAGTAGTCGCTACAAACTTATTTTTTAAAAATCTATTTTTGGCCATGGCGGCCATCTTGAATTTCCGGCCAACCTGAAATTTTGCTAGGATCAATTAGACATCAAGAGCAACATTCCTGTGAAGTTTCATGAAAATCCGTCAAGTAGTTTCAGAGGAGTAGTCGCTACAAGTTTTCATTATATAACTCTATGTAAACAAAGATGGCCGCTGGCAGCCATGTTTAACGTCGAATCAAAACGATTTTCGACAAGGACCAACATCATGTCATGCTGATCATTTTAGAAAAAGTCCCATATCAATATCTCTTATAGTTTTCAAGAAGTAGTCGCTACAAACTTATTTTTTAAAAATCTATTTTTAGCCGTGGCGGCCATCTTGAATTTCCGGCCGACCTGAAATTTTGCTAGGATCAATTAGACATCAAGACCAACATTCCTGTGAAGTTTCATGAAAATCCGTCAAGTAGTTTCAGAGGAGTAGTCGCTACAAGTTTTCATTATATAACTCTATGTAAACAAAGATGGCCGCTGGCAGCCATGTTTAACGTCGAATCAAAACGATTTTCGACAAGGACCAACATCATGTCATGCTGATCATTTTAGAAAAAGTCCCATAGCAATATCCCTTAGAGTTTTCAAGAAGTAGTCGCTACAAACTTGTTTTTTAAAAACCTATTTTTAGATTTGGCGGCCATCTTGGATTTCACATCTACATGAATTTTTGCTAGGATCAACTAGACTTCATGGGCAACATTTTTGTAAAGTTTCATGAAAATCTATTCAGTAGTTTCAGAGGAGTAGTCGCTACAAAAAAAAAGTTAACGGACGGACGGACGGACGGAAAGACAGACGGACTACGGACGCCGCACCACAGCATAAGCTCTGCTGATCTCTGATCAGTAGAGCTAAAAATCTATTTTTAGCTGTGGAGCTAAAAATCTATTTTTAGCTGTGGCGGCCATCTTGAATTTCTGGCCGATCTGAAATTTTGCTAGGATCAATTAGACATTAAGAGCAACATTCCTGTAAAGTTTCATGAAAATCTGCCAAGTAGTTTCAAAGGAGTAGTCGCTACAAGTTTTCACTATATAACTCTATGTAAACAAAGATGGCCGCTGGCAGCCATGTTTAACGTTGAATCAAAACAATTTTTGACAAGGACCAACATCATGTCATGCTGATCATTTTAGAAAAAGTCCCATATCAATATCACTTATAGTTTTCAAGAAGTAGTCGCTACAAACTTGTAGTTTGAAAATCTATTTTTAGCCATAGCGGCCATCTTGAATTTCCGGCCGACCTGGAATTTTGCTAGGATCAATTAGACATCAAGAGCAACATTTCCTGTGAAGTTTCATGAAAATCCGTCAAGTAGTTTCAGAGGAGTAGTCGCTACAAGTTTTCATTATATAACTCTATCTAAACAAAGATGGCCACTGGCAGCCATGTTTAATGTCGAATCAAAATAATGTTCGACTCGGATAACCATCATGTCATGCTGATCATTTTAGAAAAAGTCCCATATCAATATCACTTATAGTTTTCAAGAAGTAGTCGCTACAAACTTATTTTTTAAAAATCTATTTTTAACTGTGGCAGCCATCTTGAATTTCTGGCCGATCTGAAATTTCGCTAGGATCAATTAGACATTAAGAGCAACATTCCTGTAAAGTTTCATGAAAATCCGCCAAGTAGTTTCAGAGGAGTAGTCGCTACAAGTTTTTACTATATAACTCTATGTAAACAAAGATGGCCGCTGGCAGACACGTTTAACGTCGAATCAAAACGATTTTTGATAAGGACCAACATCATGTCATGCTGATCATTTTAGAAAAAGTCCCATATCAATATCACTTATAGTTTTCAAGAAGTAGTCGCTACAAACTTGTATTTTGAAAATTTATTTTTAGCCGTGGCGGCCATCTTGAATTTCCGGCCGACCTGATATTTTGCTAGGATCAATTAGACATCAAGAGCAACATTCCTGTGAAGTTCATGAAAATCCGTCCAGTAGTTTCAGAGGAGTAGTCGCTACAATTTTTCATTATATAATTCTATGTAAACAAAGATGGCCGCTGACAGCCATGTTTAACATCTAATCAAAATGATTTTTGACAAGGCCCAACATCATGTAATGCTGATCATTTTAGAAAAAGTCCCATATCAATATCACTTATAGTTTTCAAGAAGTAGTCGCTACAAACTTGCATTTTGAAAATCTATTTTTAGCCATGGCGGCCATCTTGAATTTCCGGCCGACCTAAAATTTGCTAGGATCAATTAGACATCAAGAGCAACATTTCTGTAAAGTTTCATGAAAATCCGTCAAGTAGTTTCAGAGGAGTAGTCGCTACAAGTTTTCATTATATAACTCTATCTAAACAAAGATGGCCACTGGCAGCCATGTTTAATGTCGAATCAAAATAATGTTCGACTCGGATAACCATCATGTCATGCTGATCATTTTAGAAAAAGTCCCATATCAATATCACTTATAGTTTTCAAAAAGTAGTCGCTACAAACTTGTAGTTTGAAAATCTATTTTTAGCCATAGCGGCCATCTTGAATTTCTGGCCGACCTGGAATTTTGCTAGGATCAATTAGACATCAAGAGCAACATTTCTGTGAAGTTTCATGAAAATCCGTCAAGTAGTTTCAGAGGAGTAGTCGCTACAAGTTTTCATTATATAACTCTATCTAAACAAAGATGGCCACTGGCAGCCATGTTTAATGTCGAATCAAAATAATGTTCGACTCGGATAACCATCATGTCATGCTGATCATTTTAGAAAAAGTCCCATATCTATATCACTTATAGTTTTCAAGAAGTAGTCGCTACAAACTTATTTTTTAAAAATCTATTTTTAACTGTGGCAGCCATCTTGAATTTCTGGACGATCTGAAATTTCGCTAGGATCAATTAGACATAAAGAGCAACATTCCTGTAAAGTTTCATGAAAATCCGCCAAGTAGTTTCAGAGGAGTAGTCGCTACAAGTTTTTACTATATAACTCTATGTAAACAAAGATGGCCGCTGGCAGCCACGTTTAACGTCGAATCAAAACGATTTTTGATAAGGACCAACATCATGTCATGCTGATCATTTTAGAAAAAGTCCCATATCAATATCACTTATAGTTTTCAAGAAGTAGTCGCTACAAACTTGTATTTTGAAAATTTATTTTTAGCCGTGGCGGCCATCTTGAATTTCCGACCGACCTGAAATTTTGCTAGGATCATTTAGACATAAAGAGCAACATTCCTGTGAAGTTTCATGAAAATCCGTCAAGTAGTTTCAGAGGAGTAGTCGCTACAAGTTTTCATTATATAACTCTTATGTAAACAAAGATGGCCGCTGGCAGCCATGTTTAACGTCAAATCAAAACGATTTTCGACAAGGACCAACATCATGTCATGCTGATCATTTTAGAAAAAGTCCCATATCAATATCACTTATAGTTTTCAAGAAGTAGTCGCTACAAACTTGAATTTAAAAAATCTATTTTTAGCTTTGTCGGCCATCTTGGATTTCACATCAACATGAATTTTTGCTAGGATCAACTAGACTTCATGGGCAACATTTCTGTAAAGTTTTATGAATATCCATCCAGTAGTTTCAGAGGAGTAGTCGCTACAAATAAAAGTTAACGGACGGACGGACAGACGGACAGACGGACGGACGGACGGACAGACGGACGGACAGACGGACGGACGACGGACGCCGCACCACGGCATAAGCTCTGCTGATCTCTGATCAGTAGAGCTAAAAACAATAACAAGAGGTCAATGACATTGAAGCTCTACTGATAGGTTTTGAAAGCTAGATCAGCATTCGTAAAGTTTCATGAATATCTGTCAATTAGTTTCACAGGAGGTCGCTACAAGTTTTTATTATATAACTCTATGTTAACAAAGAGGGCCACTGGCAGCCATATTTAATGACGAATCAAAATAATTTTCAAAAAGGACCAACATCATGTCATGCTGATCATTTTAGAAAAAGTCCCATATCAATATCACTAATAGTTTTCAAGAAGTAGTTGCTTCATTTTTTTTTTTTACAAATCTGTTTTTAGCCATGGTGGCCATCTCGAATTTCCTTTCAACCTGAAATTTTGCTAGGATCAACTAGACATTGGTGTTGATGGCCGCCAGTGACGTCATGATAAAAATCTTTTTAGTGCTAGATCTCAAACATTTATGGTCGGATTTGAATGAAACTTTCACAGCTTGTAGAATTCAGGGTCTAGTTGTGCAGGAACAGGTTCTGATCAAAATCCAGTTACATTTGAGTTTGTGTATATAACAAACTTCTTTTTGAGTTTGTTTTCTGATAGTTTCCTGTTAATGTTATTTATTAAATCAACAAATGTAATTTAAGGTCGTAATTAAATCTAATTTCGATAAATCGGAGATGAGAAATATTGTTTAAGTATCATTTGCGACATTTTTTCTCCAAGCGTTTAGAATACTTGGCAAGTTTGATTTTTTGTATAACCTGTAGCGTCCCGTTAGTTCTGTTACTTCATATGCATGTTTTAAAATCAGTTTTAACAATTATTTAAATAGTTCAAAGCAAATTAGTTTTACATATTGCTCATTGGGGAATATATTGCACCAATAACATATTTAAACTTGTAATAGAATAACCACAAACAATTAAACAATTCTGCATTGTATTTAAATATATGCAAGAAGTTTTAAAGTCAAATTGATATTGGATTAATCAATATGGATGCTTGATAAATAATTCAAGATTGGTGTGTCCTTTAATAGTGTTTTACCAAGTCACTAAATGTATACTTACGAGTTATTATAAACTAAAAGTCGCTAATAAAGATGAGACTGAAAGTTAAACACACTTCAGAAATGCTTAAGGCTAAAAACAACTAAGATAAACTAGTCTCAGAGTTGGCATAGTATGTATACATGTGTAAAATCCCTAACCCCTGAAGTATAGGGGTGTATCTAACAACTATTTATTAAAGTATAGACATACACATAAAAATATCATGACAACACCTTTGTAAAGAAAACCAACATTTTGATTGCTTTCTAAATATAAAAAAAAAAAAAAATCAGCATTTTTTGGTGGCCATTTTGAAAAAAATAATTGACCCAAATTATATTGCATATGTTATTGTCTATCAATGTTCTGAATTTAGTGTATTTACAATAACAAGTTTTGTTGAAACCAATGAATTATGAATTTTGAATATGTGGCGGCCATTTTTCAAAATCTGACGTGGGTCCATAGCCAAAAATGTTTAGTAGAGTATTGTCTAGCTATGTGTCAAGTTTGGGGAAAGCAGAGTGGCAAACTGTAAATGGGTCCACCACCAAGCATTAAAACTTTATCTCTTGTAGTTTCAGAGAAGAAGATTTTTTTAAGTTCTTCCCTATAACTCAATGTAAAACTGATTCAACATGGGCCCCTAAGCTCCCAATTAAAGAAAAATGAACCAAGGTTTCTTATGAGAAAAAAACACTTCCAAAAACTTCAAAAAAAAATCAAAAAAAATCCAAAAATATTAAAAAAAACAACTTCCAAATTGTTTTTCTTCAAATATGTATTTATTTATCACATAACATGCGGTATGGGAATGTAATAACACCATTCGATATTTTCGATATTCCACTAGTGGTATAACATAACGTTAATGATGCCGAGGACGTCACGTTAATGTACGTTTTCTGACGGAATGTGACGTTATAAGTTATATGATAAATAGAATCTAACATTCGTTCTCATTCATTATTGAATTTATTAAACTCGTTAGCAAAAATGATATAATGCTCGGCAAGAGCCTCGCATTATATCATTTTGCCAACTCGTTTAATAAATTCAATAATGAAGGAGCACTCATGTAAGATCCTCTATATATATATAAACAAGAGGCCCAAGACGGCCTGTGGACGCTCTACTGGCTAACATGGCTCTTATAACATCAATGAAGCGAGTGACTGCCATTTATGTTTTTTTAAAAGTTTCGGGCAAAAAACAGCTTTTTAACTAAATCATGGGCCATAACTAAAGAATCTGGTAAAGTTTGGTAAAGGTCAGATGAAAAATGAAGGCCCTACCGTATTAACGAGGCAAAATATAGCATTTTTAACTAAATCAAGAGCCATAACTCCTCTGTTACTGGTCAGACATAGAGCTAAAAAAACAACAACAACAACAAAAACAAAAAACAATTAGAAACAAAAAGAAAAAAAAAAAAAAATATTTAACAAAAAAAATCAAACAAAAAAATCACAAAACAATTAAGAAATAAATGAAAACAAGTTATTTGAAAATCCATCCAGGAATACCAGAGTTTTGTCTCACACAATTCGATCTTTGACCTCTAAGTGTGACCTTGACCTTGGGGGCCACAGACCTGGATTTGTGCTCGACACATCGTCTTATTGTGGTGAGCACTTGTGCCAAGTAATTTGAAAATCCGTCCAGGTATGCCAGAGTTATTGACCGGACACAATTTGACCTTTGACCTATGTGTGACCTTGACCTTCAAGCCACGGACCTGGATTTTGTGCACGATACATCATGTTGTTGTGGTGAGCACTTGTGCCAAGTTAATTCAAAATCCGTCAAGAAATGCCAGTTATTGATTGGACATGATTTGACTTTTGACCTCTAAGTGTGACCTTGACCTTAGAGCGACGGACCTGGATTTTGTGTGCGACATGTCGTCTGGTTGTGCTGAGCACTTATGCCAAGTTATTTGAAAATCCGTCCAGGCATGCCAGAGTTACTGACTGGACACAATTTGACCTTTGACCTCTAAATGTGACCTTGACCTTGGAGCCACGAACCTGGGTTTTGTGCACGACACATCGTCTAGTTGTGGTGAGCAATTGTGCCAAGTTATTTGAAAATCTGCCCATTAATGTCAGAGTTATTAACCGGACACGAAAGCACTTTGTTTTGACGTTTGATCTCTAAGTGTGACCTTGACCTTGGAGCCACGGACCTGAGTTTTGTGCGCGACACGTCGTCTAGTTGTGGTGAGCAATTGTGTCAAGTTATTTGAAAATCCGTCCAGGAATGCCAGAGTTACTGACTGGACACAATTTGACCTTTGACCTCTAAATGTGACCTTGACCTTGGAGCCACGGACCTGGGTTTTGTGCACCACACATCGTCTAGTTGTGGTGAGCAATTGTGCCAAGTTATTTGAAAATCTGCCCTGAATGTCGGAGTTATTAACCGGACACGAAAGCACTTTGTTTTGACCTTTGACCTCTAAGTGTGACCTTGACCTTGGAGCCACAGACTTGGATTTTGTGCGCGACACATCATCTTGTTGTGGTGAGCAATTGTGCAAAGTTATTTTAAAATCTATCCATTACTGTCAGAGTTATGAAGCGGACACGATTGTACAGACGAACGGACAACCTTTGACCTCTAAGTGTGACCTTGACCTTGGAGCCACGGACCTGGATTTTGTGCGCGACACGTCGTCTTTTTGTGGTGAGCAATTGTGCGAAGTTATTTGAAAATCTGTCCAATATTGTCAGAGTTATGAAGCGGACACGATTGTATAGACGAACGGCGACGAACAGGGACGAACAGTCACGAACGGACAGACAGTGCGACTACTATATGCCACCCTTCGGGGGCATAAAATTGAAGGCCCTATCGCCTTAACGAGGCAAAACAATGCAATATAGCATTTTTAACTAAATCAATGGCCATAACTCCGCTGTTACTGGTCCGATCTGGCTGTTTTTCGAACTTGTCTGAGCTTTCATTGCTATTAACAACCTGTTAAAGAAGGCTGAAAATATCGGACAGGGAAAGCAGCATTCAAGAACGACAGTCAACCACAAAACACAAAAACAAACACGCAAACAGACAAACGAAAAGGCAAAAGTAATAAAAAATGCAAACGACATCACACACACAAAAGGGTTGACAATAGGGCTACCGCCTTGGAACGGTCAGTCGCAAAGTAGGCCACTGGGGGTTTAAACCGGTTCTAAGGTGCACCAAACCTCACACTTACCCTACTGTCATCCCATAAAAACAGGACAGTGTAAATAAAGAAAGTTTGGTAAAGATCGGATGAAAAATGAAGGCCCTATCGTCTTAACGAGACAAAAGTTGACAACGGACAACTCGGCATCCTATAAGCAAAAGGCCAGCAGAGCTAAAAACAAATTCAAACAAAATTATAAAAAAATAACAAAAATAAAACATTTAAAAAAAAAAAAAAATATACAAAATAAGAAAATAAAATAATAACAAGAGGTCAATGACCTTGAAGCTCTACTGATAGGTTTTGATAGCTGAATCAGCATTCCTGTGAAGTTTCATGAAAATCTGTCAAGTAGTTCCATATCAATATCACTTATCACTTATCACTTATCACTTATAGTTTTCAAGAAGCAGTGGCTACAATTTATTTTTTTAAAAATCTATTTTTAGCCATGGTGGCCATCTCATTTTTCTAGGAAAAACTAGACATCAAGAGCAACATTTCAGTGAAGTTTATGAAAATCCGTCAAGTAGTTTCAGAGGAGTAGTCGCTACAAGTTTTTACTATATAACTCTATGTAAACAAATACGGATGCTGGCAGCCATGTTTAACGTGGATTCAAAACAATTTTTGACAAGGACCATCATGTCATGCTGATCATTTTAGAAAAAGTCCCATATCAATATCACTTATAGTTTTCAAGAAGTAGTCGGTACAAACATGATTTTTAAAAATCTTTTTTTAGCTTTGTCGGCCGTCTTGGATTTTACATCAAAATATTTGCTAGGATCAACTAGACCTCATGGGCAACATTTCTGTAAAGTTTCATGAAAATCAATTCAGTAGTTTCAGAAGAGAAGTCGCTACAAAAAAGTTTACGAACGGACAGACAGACAGATGGACGGACAATGGACACCGTACCATGGCATAAGCTCTGCTGCTCTTTGATCAGTAGAGCTAATAAAGTTTCCTTTTAAAAGGAATGGCTTGCCTTTTTAAATACATGTAAAAGTGGTGTGTGGGTACGAGATGTTGAAACTACACATTTTTTTCTAAAAAACGGTTTTATTTACATAAGAAAAAATGTTATAGCTTCGCTAGTATTCCGAAGAATCCATAGTTTAGCGAAGGTAAATAATATTGAAACATGTATATGTTTTAATTTAATCTCAATAGATTTACTGCCAAAAATATGGAACACGCATATTGACACTATGAAAATTACATTGTTTCAATAAAAAAACAACAACAGGGAATGATCTTTGAATCTCAATTTAAACAAGAGGTCAATGACCTTGAAGCTCTACTGATTGATTTTGATTTCAGGAAGTAGTCGCTACAGACTTGTTTTTTGAAAAAATATTTTTAGCCGTGGCGGCCATCTTGAATTTCCGGCCGACCTGAAATTTTGCTAGGATCAATAAGACATCAAGAGCAACATTCCTGTGAAGTTTCATGAAAATCCGTCAAGTAGTTTCAGAGGAGTTGTCGCTACAAGTTTTCATGATATAACTCTATGTAAACAAAGATGGCCGCTGACAGCCATGTTTAACGTTGAATCAAAATAATGTTTGACTCTGATAACCGTCATGTCATGCTGATCATTTTACAAAAAGTCCCATATCAATATCACTTATAGTTTCAAGACGTAGTCGCTACAAACTTCTTTTTTAACAAGAGGTCAATGACCTTGAAGCCCTACTGATTGATTTTGATTTCAGGAAGTAGTCGCTACAAACTTGTATTTTGAAAATCTATTTTTAGCCATGGTGGCCATCTTGAATTTCCGGCCGACCTGAAATTTTGCAAAGATCAATTAGACATCAAGAGCAACATTCGTGTGAAGTTTCATGAAAATCCGTCAAGTATTTTCAGAGGAGTAGTCGCTACAAGTTATCATTATATAACTCTATGTAAACAAAGATGGCCACTGGAAGCCACGTTTAACGTCGAATCAAAATAATGTTCGACTCGGATAACTATCATGTCATGCTGATAATTTTAGAAAAAGTCCCATATCAATATCTCTTATAGTTTTCAAGAAGTAGTCGCTACAAACTTATTTTTTAAAAATCTATTTTTGGCCATGGCGGCCATCTTGAATTTCCGGCCAACCTGAAATTTTGCTAGGATCAATTAGACATCAAGAGCAACATTCCTGTGAAGTTTCATGAAAATCCGTCAAGTAGTTTCAGAGGAGTAGTCGCTACAAGTTTTCATTATATAACTCTATGTAAACAAAGATGGCCGCTGGCAGCCATGTTTAACGTCGAATCAAAACGATTTTCGACAAGGACCAACATCATGTCATGCTGATCATTTTAGAAAAAGTCCCATATCAATATCTCTTATAGTTTTCAAGAAGTAGTCGCTACAAACTTATTTTTTAAAAATCTATTTTTAGCCGTGGCGGCCATCTTGAATTTCCGGCCGACCTGAAATTTTGCTAGGATCAATTAGACATCAAGACCAACATTCCTGTGAAGTTTCATGAAAATCCGTCAAGTAGTTTCAGAGGAGTAGTCGCTACAAGTTTTCATTATATAACTCTATGTAAACAAAGATGGCCGCTGGCAGCCATGTTTAACGTCGAATCAAAACGATTTTCGACAAGGACCAACATCATGTCATGCTGATCATTTTAGAAAAAGTCCCATAGCAATATCCCTTAGAGTTTTCAAGAAGTAGTCGCTACAAACTTGTTTTTTAAAAACCTATTTTTAGATTTGGCGGCCATCTTGGATTTCACATCTACATGAATTTTTGCTAGGATCAACTAGACTTCATGGGCAACATTTTTGTAAAGTTTCATGAAAATCTATTCAGTAGTTTCAGAGGAGTAGTCGCTACAAAAAAAAAGTTAACGGACGGACGGACGGACGGAAAGACAGACGGACGACGGACGCCGCACCACAGCATAAGCTCTGCTGATCTCTGATCAGTAGAGCTAAAAATCTATTTTTAGCTGTGGAGCTAAAAATCTATTTTTAGCTGTGGCGGCCATCTTGAATTTCTGGCCGATCTGAAATTTTGCTAGGATCAATTAGACATTAAGAGCAACATTCCTGTAAAGTTTCATGAAAATCTGCCAAGTAGTTTCAAAGGAGTAGTCGCTACAAGTTTTCACTATATAACTCTATGTAAACAAAGATGGCCGCTGGCAGCCATGTTTAACGTTGAATCAAAACAATTTTTGACAAGGACCAACATCATGTCATGCTGATCATTTTAGAAAAAGTCCCATATCAATATCACTTATAGTTTTCAAGAAGTAGTCGCTACAAACTGGTATTTTGAAAATTTGTTTTTAGCCGTGGCGGCCATCTTGAATTTCCGGCCAATCTGAAATTTTGCTAGGATCAATTAGACATCAAGAGCAACATTCCTGTGAAGTTTCATGAAAATCCGTCAAGTAGTTTCAGAGGAGTAGTCGCTACAAGTTTTCATTATATAACTCTGTGTAAACAAAGATGGCCGCTGGCAGCCATGTTTAACGTCGAATCAAAACGATTTTCGACAAGGACCAACATCATGTCATGCTGATCATTTTAGAAAAGTCCCATATCAATATCACTTATAGTTTTCATGAAGTAGTCGCTACAAACTTGTTTTTTAAAAACCTATTTTTAGATCTGGCGGCCATCTTGGATTTTACATCAACATGAATTTTTGCTAGGATCATCTAGACTTCATGGGCAACATTTCTGTAAAGTTTCATGAAAATCCATTCAGTAGTTTCAGAGGAGTAGTCGCTACAAAAAAAGTTTACGGACAGACGGACGGACGGACGGACGATGGACGCCGCACCACGGCATAAGCTCTGCTGATCTCTGATCAGTAGAGCTAATAAATTGATGATACAAACGTCTCAACCCTATCTGCAGAAGTGGACCCTTCCTTGGTGCGCATAATTCCAAAGAATCCATAGTTTAGCAAAGGTAAATGATATTGAAACAGCTATATGTTTTAACTGAATCTCAATAGATTTACTGGCATGAAACACGCATATTGACAATATGAAAACTACATTGTTTCATTAAAAAAACAAGAGGCCCAAGAGGGCCTGTGGACGCTCTACTGGTTAATATGGCTCTCATGACATCAATGAAGCGACTGACTATCGTCTTAAAGAGGCAAAACATAGCATTTTTAACTAAATCAAGAGCCATAACTCCGCAATTACTGGTCCGATCTGGCTGGTTTTCCAAGTTGGCCAGTAGAGATAATAAAAATATAAAAAAAAAAAAAAAAAAAAATTAAAAAAAAAAAAAAAAAATCAAAAAAATCATTAAAAAAAAATAAAAAATAAAAAATATATATATAAAAAAATTACAACAAGCATTTATGTAAAACTGTGACCCCCGGGGCGGGGCCAGATGCGACCCCAGGGTCACCATTTGAACAAAATTGGTAAAGGACTAACAGCAAAATATTAAACCTCTGGCTCTTGCAGTTTTAGAGAAGAAGATTTTTTAAGTTTTTCCCTATACATGTCTATGTAAAACATGTGACCCTTGGGGTGGGGCCAAATGTGACCCCAGGGTCATCATTTGAACAAACTTGTTAAAGGACCATAAGCTTATAATAAATGTAAAATATCAAACCTCTGGCTCTTGTAGTTTCCGAGAAGATTTTTTAAAAAAAAAATCCTATATAAGTCTATGTAAAACTGTGACCCTCGGGCGGGGACAAATTTGACCCCAGGGTCACCATTTGAACAAACATAGTAGAGGACCATAAACTGATGCTACATGTAATACATGAGATCTCTGTGCCATGTGGTTCCAGAGAAGAAGAATTTTTTCAGTTTTTCCCTATATACAAGCCTATGTAAAACTGTGACCCCCGGGGGTGGGGCCAAATGTGACCCAGGGGTCACCATTTGAACAAACTTGGTAGAGGACCACAGGCTTATAGCAAATAAAAAATATTAAACCTCTGGCTCTTGCAGTTTCAGAGAAGAAGATTTTTTAAGTTTTTCCCTATACATGTCTATATAAAACATGTGACCCTTGGGGCGGGGCCAAATGTGACCCGAGGGTCACCATTTGAACAAACTTGGTAAAAGACCATAAGCTTATAGTTAATGCAAAATATCAAACCTCTGGCTGTTTCCGAGAAGAAGATTTTTAAAAAAATAATCCTATATAAGTCCATGTAAAACTGTGACCCTCGGGCGGGGACAAATTTGACCCCAGGGTCACAATTTGAACAACCTTAGTAGAGGACCATAAGCTGATGCTACATCATGTAATACATGAGAGCTCTGTGCCTTGTGGTTTTGGAGAAGATTTTTTAAAGTTTTTTCCTATATGTCTATATGAAAAACATGCAAAACCTCAATATACAAACATTGGACTCCCGGGGCACGGCCATTTTTGACCCCGGGGACTTTATTTGAACAAACTTGATAATCTAGGCGTTGGCGATCCTTTTAAAAGAAAAACTGTTGAAATCTGTCCAGCGGTTTTGGAGAAGAAGATTTTTTAAGGTTTCAAACATATATGGTAATGGCAGCCATCTTGGATGTAGCGTTGACCTAATTTTAACAAATCAAAAAAAAGCATTTATCTAAGGATCATCCATGTGAAGTTTGGTCAAAATAAGCCAAGCGGTTTCTGAGAAGAAGTCGTTTGAAGAAAAGTTAACGGACGACAGACGGACAATGGACGACGGACGGACGACGGACAACATAGCATCCCATAAGCTCTGCTGGCCCTTGGCCAGTAGAGCTAAAAAGTGAATGGTCTTGGAATCTCAATTTAAATAAATCGATACCAACGTGTCAACACCTATCTTCAGAAGTTGACCATTCCTTCAAGTTTTGAGCAGGGAACCGGTTACTTCCTGTTCAGTTTTGAGCAGAGAACCGGTTACTTCCCGTGAAAAAACGAAAGCAATATATAGGCTAGCAGCCGAAGGAGCAAGCCAAAAACAACATTTTTATTGTCAGCCATGGAAGTATTGTGTCCGACTAGTGCTATACTCATGCAATAATATTAGTTTTTTGTTTGTGTCACACTCTCAAGTAAGATGCATGTCATCCTCTGGATTGAATAACAATCTGTATCATTCAATTTAACACAGAGTTGCACTTGAGTGATGTTCCACTCAAGAGCAGAACATATGTTCCCGAGTCTTAGTGTGTTGGGACCTGATGTAATATATTTTTTTAATTAAATACTTTTGATGGGTAAGTTAAAGGAATGTTTGTATTCAGACATCGTTATCATTGAAAGTTCTCAAAAACTTGGTCAAGGGTGAAACCATTATCAAATCGGACAATAAACAAAGAAGATATGGTCAT
This sequence comes from Cyrtodaria siliqua, assembly GCA_037043455.1. Taxonomy (NCBI): domain Eukaryota; kingdom Metazoa; phylum Mollusca; class Bivalvia; order Adapedonta; family Hiatellidae; genus Cyrtodaria; species Cyrtodaria siliqua. The sequence continues at coordinate 71,004 of JAWPHD010009604.1, read as the reverse complement.
TTGAACGTTCTTTTGAAACAGGATATGGAGGCCCGATTTTGATTGATTGAATTGGATTTTATAGTCGCACCAACAGCTAAGGTCATATGGCGGACTTTCCAGCTTCCATTGGTGGAGGAAGACCCCAGGTGCCCTCCGGCAATTTTCGTGCACGGGCAGGCACCTGGGAGAACCACCGACGTTCCGCAAGCCAGCTGGATAGCTTCCTCACATAAAGATTCCTAGGCCCTGAGGGATTGAACCTACAGCGGTGAGGGCAAGTGATTTCAAGTCAGAGACGTTAACCACTAGGCCACGGACGCCCCCACACCATTTTGAGAACTATGACATCACAGTTTTAAATTACCGTTTATGGAATATAAAAAATAAGTATACTAGCGGTATAATGCATTTTATTTTATGCTTAGCAGTGAAATAGTGGATTTTAGTGGAGCGCTGTGGTCTAGTGGTAGAGCGTTGGACCCATGATCCAAAAGTCGTGGGTTCGATTCCCGTCATTGCCATATGCGTTGTGTCCCTGAGCAAGACACTTTATCTGCCATTGCTTAGTACTGGTTCTACCAGGAAGACATCGAGAGTGATTCAATAAGTTCATAGAGCTTTCGTTACAATCGATGTAAAATAAATAAGTTTAAACTAAATAGTGGATTTTAGCATGAAATAAAAGTGGTATTTAATACGTGTGAAATATAAAGTTTTATTTTTACACTGCTGGTACTACTTTTTTTCAATATCAAAAACTTTTTTTTTTGTATTGTTTAGAAATAACTGTTTAATATATATCTTTCAACTGTAATTTTCGAACTAATAAAATTAGCTATAGTTTTTAAACTTGGTCAAGTATTTCAGAATTGTCATTTACAGTGAAATTTACAGTGAAAATGTCAGTTGGTCATTTTTTTCCGAAAGTTGCTATAAAAGTTATGTCATTGGATTGAAATAACTTAACTAAGAAAATGAGTCGTAGATTATTGAAATCGGTTTTGGTTAAGTATTTTAGAAGTTATCATGGTTATGGGAAATTAAAACAGTAATTTTATCAAACTAAGCCAATGACATCGTCAACATTTCTTTCTTCTGCATACTGCAGTACACTTTGATTATAAAGCATAAAATAAAAAGAAAATTTGATGTTTTGTCGTTTCAAACTTCTCGTTGAAATAAAATGTGTTATTCACGACAAAACAACAAATATCCTCTATATATGGCCTGTTAAGGATTTTGCATTTATTTGCAGTGATTTTTTCTATTCCTGTAAATGATATTTACCAATATGCCATATATGGTAATTTAAACTATGAATTTATTTCTTAAAACGCAGCTCCCATATCCATTTTAGAATAACCTTCAAATGGTCATATCTTCTTTGTTTATTATCCAATTTTGATAATTCTTAAACTTTTTATTCCAAGTTTTTCAGAACTCTCAATAATAAAGATTGTCTGACTGTGTCACTTCATTCCCTTTGAGCTTGATGAAAGTTGCCCTATTGAAGAAAATACATACTTGATGATGGGTCCTACGAAGCCAATCCTGGGGAGTGAAGGTGACCTCCTCATGCCTGACGTCCTCTTCTCCCTGCTGACTGCACTGATGATCCTGTAAGAGGGGCGTAGTCATCACGCCACCCGTCCCCTGACTCACACCGTCTTCTGGGATGACTGTTTCAGGATCTCGTCAGCCTCCTCCCCGCTGAGTTCAATGTAGAATCCCTCGTACCCTTGTTTACCCCCTGACTTGAAGGTGTCCATGTGCTTCTGGAACTCTATCCGAGTGTCTTCGTCCACTTGGTCCAGTATCACAGTGATAAATTGGTGTGTCATATCTGTAGTACAGTAGATGGGCAATGGCATCAGTGAAATTGGTGCAATCATGCAACACTGATTCAAAGAGACACTTTATCAAACAGTTATTATGAAGACACTATATCATATCTTATAAAGAGACACTATAGAATATCCTCATAAAGAGACACTTAATCATATCTCATAAAGAGACACTATATCATATCCTCATAAAGAGACACTATAGAATATCCTCATAAAGAGATGACACTAAATCTATCCTCATAAAGAGACACTATAGAATATCCTCATAAAGAGACTCTATATCATATCCTCGAAAGGAGACACTGTATCATATCCTCATAAAGAGGACACTATATCATATTCTCATAAGAGACACTATATCATATCCTCATAAAGAGACACTATTTATTACATTTTTATCGGTGGAAGATCGGATTTTTTAGTGAAAGAATATTCATAATCGATAAATATTAATTTATAAAGACACTATATCGTATCCTCATAAAGAGACACTATATCATATCCTCAAAAGGAAGACCATATATCATATCCTCATAAAGAGACACTATATCATATCCTCATAAGAGACACTATATCATATCCTCATAAAGAGACACTAAATCATATCCCATAAAGACACACTAAATCATATCCTCATAAGACACACTACCTATATCATATCCTCATCAACTATTTATTACATTTTTTATCGTGAAAGATTGGGATTTCTCGTGAAAAATATTCATAATCGCTAAATATTAATACTAACTCCGAGCCTAAAAATAACTAACTGTGGACGTTGAGTATGACATCAAAAAGTGTTGCTGACGTGACGATTCATCGCCAAAAGACGTTCAATAAAGAGAAATACTTCTGTTTAAAATCATAAAGAGAATACTTCTGTTTAAAATCATGCATCAACTGATTTAAAATGTAATAAATAGATTATTTAACTGCTGTGTTCGATTATAGGGAAATCCTTGACTCGATGGTAGGCCTGTTTTACTCACTCGCATACGCCCATTCGTGAAAAGAACAACACGTCTACCATCTCGTGAAGGATTTCCCTATAATCGATCCCAGCAATTAAATAATCTGTATATTATCATATCTGGCGGGGGGGGGGGGGGGGAGCAACATGTATGTGTAAGAAGCTATGTGTAAAAATTGACCAACACAACACAGAAATATGTAAAACAAGAGGCCCAAGAGGGTTTGTAGACGCTCTACTTGCTAATATGGCTCTTATAACATCAATGAAGCGAGTGACTATAGTCTTAAAGAGGCAAAATATAGCATTTTTAACTAAATCAAGAGCCATAACTATGATATTACTGGTGTGATCTGGCCGGTTTTCGAACATGGCCAGTAGAGATAATAATAAAAAATAAAAATAAAAATTAAAAAAAAAATATAAAAAATTAAAAATAATCAAAATAAAAATAATGGAAAAAAAAAAGAGTAAAATGAAGGCCCTATCGCCTTAAGAGGCCAAATATAACATATTTAACAAAATCAAGGGCCATAACTCCGCTGTTACTGGTCCGATTTGGCTGGTTTTCAAATTTGACCGAGCTTTTATTGACATTGACAATCTGGTCAAATTTGGTAAAGATCGGATGAAAAATAAAGGCCCTATTGTCTGAGTAAGGTACTGTCAGTAAGGTACTGTCGGCAGTCTGGGAGGATTACAACTCCATCATATTTAAGGCAGGGCTTTTTTTTGGAAATAGGGGAAAATTGAATTGAATTGGGGTTTTAAAAGGTTAAATGGCGCAAAGAGGCAAAATATAGCATTTTTAACTAAATCAAGGGCCATAACTCCGCTGTTACTGGTCCATCTGGTTGGTTTTCGAACTTATCCGAGCTTTTATTAAAACTAACAATCTGGTAAAGTTTGGTAAAGATCGGATGGAAATGGAGGCCCAATCGTCTTAACGAGGCAAAATATAGCATTTTTAACTAAATCAAGGGCCATAACTCCGCTGTTACTGTTCCGATCTGGCTGGTTTTCAAACTTGTCCGAGCTATCATTGACATTAACAATCTGGTAAAGTTTGGTAAAGATCGGAAAAAATGAACGCCCTATCGTCTTAACGAGGCAACATATACCATTTTTAACTAAATCAAGTGCCATAACTCCGCTGTTACTGGTCCGATCTGGCTGGTTTTCAAACTTGTCCGACCTATCATTGACATTAATAATCTGGTAAAGTTTGGTAAAGATCGGATAAATAAGAGGCCCAAGAGGGCCTGTGGACGCTGTACTGGCTAACATGGCTCTTATAACATCAATGAAGCGAGTGACTGCCATTTATGTTTTTTTGAAAGTTTTGGGCAAAATACAGCTTTTTAACTAAATCAAGGGCCATAACTAAAGAATCTGGTAAAGTTTGATAAAGATCAGATGAAAAATGAAGGCCCTACCGTATTAACGAGGCAAAATATAGCATTTTTAACTAAATCAAGAGCCATAACTCCTCTGTTACTGGTCCGATTGGTCCAACATAGAGCTAAAAAAAAAAAAAAAAAAAAAAAAAAAAAATAATAATAATAATTAAACAAGAGGCCCAAGAGGGCCTGTGGACGCTCTACTGGCTAAAACAGCTCTTATAGATTTAGATAAAAATAGCTAGATATAGCTCTCTTCTCCTATAGATTTAACAAAGGAAAATACAATATAGCATTTTTCAACAAATCAAGGGCCATAACTCTGTTATTACTAACAAGATCTAGCTAGTTTTCGAAATTGTCCAAGCTTTCATTGATATACCGCGCTTTGCACAACTAGACATCATACGGATTTCGAAGAAATCCAACAAGCCCTTTAAGAGGAGTAGCGCCGACAAGAAATTTAAAATAAAAATGTCAAAGGGCCATAACTCAGTCAAAAATCAGCGAACTGGAACAAAAGCGTGATATGCACAACTAGACAGACACCTTACCGATGCTTCCTGCCAAGTTTCTTCGAAATTCAACAAGGCATTTAGGATGAGTAGCGCCGACAAGAAATTTTAAAGTAAGTGTCAAGTAATTAAAAAGATAATGACTTTTTTTAAAAAAAAAAAAAAATTAAAAAAAATTTAATTATTTTTTTTAAAATCAATCAAAAAAAAAAAAAATTCAACAAAAAAAATTCAAAAAAAAAATAGGAACAAAAACAAAAAAAAATCAAAAATTCAAAAAAAAATTCAAAATATTGAAATGGAAAAAAAAAAAAAATGAAATGAAATTGAAAAATATAAATAAAAAAAAATCAAATTAAAAAGATTTTTTTTTTTTTTTTTTAAATACTGTTACCCCCGTGGCGGGGACAAATTTGACACCAGGGTCACCATTTGAACAAACTTGGTAGAGGACCATAAGCTGATGCTACATGTAATACATGAGAGCTCTGTGCCATGTGGTTCCAGAGAAGAAGATTTTTTTCAGTTTTTGCCTATACAAGCCTAAGTAAAACTATGACCCCCAGGGTGGGGCCAAATGTGACCAAACCCCCAGGGTGGGGCCAAATGTGACCAATGGGTCACCATTGGAACAAACTTGGTAGAAGACCATAAGCTTATAGCAAATGCAAAATATTAAACCTTGCAGTTTCAGTGAAGATTTTTTCAGTTTTTCCCTATACATGTTTATGTAAAACATGTGACCCTTGGGGCGGGGTCAAATGTGACCCCAGGGTCACCATTTGAACAAACTTGGTAAAGGACCATAAGCTTATAGCAAAAGCAAAATATTAAACCTCCCTGGCTCTTGCAGTTTCAGAGAAGAAGATTTTTTAAGTTTTTCCCGATACATGTCTATGTAAAACATGTGACCCTTGGGCCGGGGCCAAATGTGACCCCAGGGTCACCATTTGAACAAACTTGGTAAAGGACCATAAGCTTATAGCAACAGCAAAATATTAAACCTCTTGCTCTTGCAGTTTCAGAGAAGAAGATTTTTTAAGTTTTTCCCTATACATGTCTATGTAAAACATGTGACCCTTGGGGCGGGGCCAAATGTGACCCCAGGGTCACCATTTGAACAAACTTAGTAAAGGACCATAAGCTGATGCTACATGTAATACATGAGAGCTCTGTGCTATGTGGTTCCTGAGAAGAAGATTTTTTTCAGTTTTTCCCTATACAAGCCTATGTAAAACTGTGACCCCGGGGTGGGGCCAAATGTGACCCCTGGGTCATCATTTGAACAAACTTGGTAGAGGACCACAAGCTTATAGCAAACGCAAAATATTAAAACTCTGGCTCTTGCAGTTTCAGAGAAGAAGATTTTTTAAGTTTTTCCCTATACATGTCTATGTAAAACATGTGACCCTTGGGGCGGGGTCAAATGTGACCCGAGGGTCACCATTTGAACAAACTTGGTAAAGGACCATAAGCTTATAGTAAATGCAAAATATCAAACCTCTGGCTGTTGTAGTTTCCGAGAAGAAGATTTTTTAAAAAAAAGTCCTATATAAGTCTATGTAAAACTGTGACCCCCGGGGCGGGGACAAATTTGACCCCAGGGTCACCATTTGAACAAACTGAGTAGAGGACCATAAGCTGATGCTACATGTAATACATGAGACCTCTGTGCCTTGTGGTTTCAGAGAAGAAGATTTTTTAAAGTTTTTTCCTATATGTCTATATGAAAAACATGCAAAACCTCAAAATACAAACTTTGGACCGCCGGGGCACGGCCATTTTTGACCCCGGGGATTTTATTTGAACAAACTTGATAGTATAGGCGTTGGCGATCATTTTAAAAGAAAAACTGTTGAAATCTGTCCAGCGGTTCTGGAGAAGAAGATTTTTTAAGGTTTTGACCATATATGGTAATGGCAGCCATCTTGGATGTAGCGCTGACCTAACTTTAACAAATCTAAAAAGCATTCATCTAAGGATCATCCATGTGAAGTTTGGTCAAAATTAGCCAAGCGGTTTCTGAGGAGAAGTCGTTTGAAGAAAAGTTAACGGACGGACGACGGACGACGGACGGACGACGGAAGACGGACAACACACCATCCCATAAGCTCTGCTGGCCCTTGGCCAGTAGAGCTAAAAATGAATAATTAAAAAAAAAAAAAAAAAAAACATAATCAAAGGTTTATAGGTCCTGAGAGTCGCCAAGATTGAACAGTGTCTGTCTTCTTGGTGAGGTTAAAGGTTATGTTAAATTTTACAGGTGTGGCGTATTAAAATAAAATGTTGATGCTTAGACATGAGATTTTTTTTTTTGTACTGAAAAATGCTTGGGACGGAATTATTTTTTTGCAACCGCGTCTGTTTTGGTTTTCGAGTGTATGTCAGTGCTCACAGGCAATTATTTTAAGAGACAGGCCCAGGGCTTGTTGCTTCTGAAAATGGACAGGCCCTGATTTAAAATGGAAAGGTCCAATATTTTTTTCTTATTGGAAATTAGTCTTTATTCGCTTTTATACCACACATTTGTTAAATATGTAGTAATCAAACTCAGAACGTCCTGACTATATTTTTCTTTTTGCTACCACTTTATGCTCCTAGTCAGTGGACGTATTTACTACTTTGTTTCAAGTAAGTTAGAATAGAATATTACATAGTTTTATTCAAAGGAGAGTATTAGCACTTTTGCCAAACAATAATAATCAGAGCCGACTTGGTGAAACTGGAGCCAAACTTGGAGCCAAATTTTTAATCAGGTTTTATTAGACTATCAGGGCCTCCTCTGGCTATATTTTCCTTTTTGTCACCACTTTCTACATTGTTAAAGAATAGGAGCTAGACTAGAATACATTTAAAAGTAGGATTCCAGGAACTCCTTACACCTTAAATAATGAATAGAAATATACTTTATATCTGTATCTATACATATATATTTATTTTTTTCCCACCAACATGTATTTGTAAAGGACAGGTTTTTTTATTTGATTATGTAAAAAAAAATAAAAAAATAAAAATTATCCGAAATTATGTACCATCCGAACTACTATGACACCGCTCGTTTACGGCCAGGAAATTTCACAAACATTCAATCGAAATACCATCAATTACGAACTTTTTTCATGCATTAATGTGTTTTGAATGCCAAAAATGGTATTTTTTATCAAAGAGGAAAGAAAACACAACCCTAATAGCAGGATAATGTAGTTGTATGTCAATAATTGTAGATCTCAAAGTTGTGACAAACTGCCTGCAAAGATTGTCCTGTGTCCCTTTAAACTATTTGATTTGTTTACCTTGTTGTTGTTGGTAGTAGAACTAAGCACTTCTCGACAAATTCTTTTCATCAACTTGTGTATTTATTTGTAGCAGATGCCATACTATTTCTCAAAGTACTAGGCACAATAACTACAATATTTACGAACATTTAGTTCACAATTTGTTATCTAGGTCACGCATGAGCGGCATGTTTAGCTTACTGGTTTAGAAACTGGGGCGGAAAATGTGTTGATTGCTTATTTTTCGTCAATGAGTGTACATTTTCAAATAAATGGTTCTGAATTAATGGATAATTATCGAGTTTCTGCTGCACTATCGAATTAAATGAATTAATATTAATGAGATGTTCGACATCTGGGTAACTACGCTATTGAAACTTTCCATTCATAAAATATTTATGCGTGTACTAATGCGCATAGTATTTCAGTTCCTTTTTCAAAAAAGACACGTATATACTGTATATCTGGTAAAGTTTGGTAAAGATCAGATGAAAAATGAACGCCCTATCCCCTTAACAAGGCAAAATATAGCACATTTAATGAAATCAAGGGCCATAACTCCGCTGGTACTGGTCCGATTTGACTGGTTTTCAAACTGTCCAAGCTTTTATTGACATTAACAATCTGGTAAAATTTGGTAAAGATCGGATGAAAAATGAAGGCCTTATCGCCTTAACGAGGCAAAATATAGCATTTTTAACTAAATCAAGGGCCATAACTCTGCTGTTACTGGTCCGATATGGATTGAATTCGAACTTGTTCGAGCTTTCAACGACATTAACAATCTGATAAAGTTTGGTAAAGATCGGATGAACAATGAAGCCCCTATCGTCTAAACGAGACAAAAGTTAACGACGGACGGATGACGGACGGACGTGGACGGACGGATGAAGTACAACTCAGCATCGCAATAGCGGCCAGTAGAGCTAAAAATGAAGGCAAAATATAGCATTTTGAACTAAATCAAGGGCCATAAATCTGCTGTTATTGGTCCGATATGAATGGTTTTCGAACTCGTCCGAGCTTTCATTGATATTAACAATCTGAAGTTTGGTAAAGATAGGATGAAAAATGAAGTGTTAAAAGTTTAGTAAAGTGAAGGCCCTATCGTCTTAACGAGGCAAAATATAGCAATATAGCATTTTTAACTAATTCAAGGACCACTCAGCTTTTACTGGTCCGATCTGGCTGGTTTTCGAACTTGTCCGAGCTTTCATTGATATTAACAATGTGGTAAGGTTTGGTAAAGATAGGATGAAAAATGAAGGCCCTATCGTCTTAACGAGGCAAAATATAGCAATATAGCATTTTTAACTAAATCAAGGGCCATAACTCTGCTGTTACTGGTCCGATCTGGCTGGTTTTCAAACTTGTCCGAGCTTTCATTGAATTTAACAATGTGGTAAAGTTTAGTAAAGATAGGATGAAAAATGAAGGCCCTATCGTCTTAACGAGGCAAAATATAGCAATATAGCATTTTTAACTAAATCAAGGGTCATAACTCTGTTGTTACTGGTCCAATCTGTCTGGTTTTTAACTTCTCTGAGCTTTCATTGATATTAACAACCTGTTAAAGTTTAGTAAAGATCGGATGAAAAATGAAGGCCCTATCGTCTTAATGAGACAAAAGTTAACGATGGACGGACGGATGACAGACGGACGGACGACAGACAACTCAGCATCAAGTAAGCTCTGCTGGCCTTCGACCAGTAGAGCTAAAAAGAAGAAGAAAAACAATCTGGTAAAGTTTGGTAAAGACTGGATGAAATTGAAGACCCTATCGTATTAACGAGGCAAAATATAGCATTTTTAACAAAATCAAGGGCCATAACTCCGCTGTTACTGGTCCGATCTTGATGTTTTTCGAACTTGTCTGAGCTTTCATTGATATTAACAACCTATTAAAGTTTGGTAAAGATGGGATGAAAAATAAAGGCCCTATCGTCTTAACAAGACACAAGTTAACGACGGACGGACGACGGACAACTCGGCATCCCATAAGCTCTGCTGGCCTTTGGCCAGTAGAGCTTTTGGCCAGTAGAGCTAAAAGAAAAATGACTATTTTTGTCAATTTCTAATTAACAGTTCTGTTGTAAAGATGTAAATTGCTCAAATATAACTTAATCTTAATAATCACACTAAAATTTAGTAGTTTTTCTTCTTAATCTATTGTTTTAGAGTTCAATATCAACCTGTGTTGATCAGTGATTTAAGTCTTATTTTGAGGGAAAACAGTAAAATGTTTCTTTTCTTGTATGAATAATATATACATGTATTTTATAAGCTAAATAATAATTAAAAAAATTATGACATCATATTAATTTAGTGACATCACTGCCTTGTCATAAGTGATGATACTCAGATTAATTGAGGGCTGGCATGGCGCAGTCGGTAGCACGGCGGATTTGTAACCGGAGGCCCCGGGTTCAATTCTCTGTGGTGCCACTGATTTCCGTCGGTTTGTTCTTGGGAAAGACACTTTCCCTTAGCCTCGTCCGTCGGATGGGGACGTAAACTGGGGGTACCGTGTATCGGTCTATCCTCAGAGCACGTTAAAGAACCATAGGAATCTATTCGATAATAAGAGTAGGGCAGGTTCCCGGATTCCTATGTATTCTTCCCCTCTCTCTGGGGAGGCTCTAAATAACCTATACGGGTTGATGAGCCATTAAACAACATTCAGTTCAATTCAGATTAATTGAATGCAATAACTCTGTAAGTGCACTTGTTGAGTTGTTGCATTCAATTTTTTCATGACTGCAGATAGTGAGTTGTGCATCTAAAGAAATAAAATCCTGAAATTTAGTGCCGAATCAACTCTAATCTTTTGATAGAACATGTATCTCAATATGAGAGACCCATTTATGCAAAAATGTGATTTTCTGAAAATATGTCGCTTACAGAGTTATTGCATTGATCATGTTGATGGGACGATTAGCCCTTCTGAGAATTGCATTTTATTTCTTCACTAAAACCATTATTTTTATTATTTTAAACATTATTTAGCTTTGCATAAAAACATTGGAATGCATCTGTTATATTTTTCATATAAACAGAAGTACAGAAAGCACCAAAACATTATCATTGACGATAATAATTACGATACATGTGTATTAATATAAGTAATACAATGTGCAATCGTTCATATGACATTGATCGCGTTACTTGTTAAACTAGTTACTAAATTTACTAATACTTGTTAAACTAGTTACTAAATTTACTAAATAACCGGTGACCTATTTATAACAGAAAAAGCAGTATCATATAGTCATCTATGCAGAAATTTAAATGATTTGGTTTGTTCTTAAGAAAAAGATCAATTAGTGAAAACGTTGACGGAGGATTAAGTGTTCAGAAATGTTTGCAATAATAGCTGTTCGTTCTTAGGTAAGCTGAAAATACATTCATCAATGATTTGGGATAAATATAAGCTTTAAAATCGCAATTTCATTTGATGGCGAAAAAATCTTGATCAACTGCTTCAAGTCGCTGCCAAAGAATTTTACAACTGCTGCATTTTGCTGTATTTTTTCTTACCCTTGTCTCGTTTAAAAACTCACAACTCTTTAAGAAATGCATTTTGCGCGCTGAAATTTTGGCTGTGTATGCTAGGATGATTGTTTTTTATGACTGAAGTCCAAATGAGCTGAATGTTCAAACTTGCATGCGCATTTTGTTTGTTAATGTGAAAAAGCATTTTTTTGCACAAAAAATGTATCTGTCAGTCGCTCTATTTCAAATAATATACCTTCATATTTCACCAAAAATGGCATGCATATTCTAAAATTAGTGCACATTAAGCATATGTAGTTCTTTTAGACAATACTCCTCACAAAGCGGCAAAATACTTTACTTAGTCTGTATCAATCGCTGTCAACTGCTTCATTCTCTGTCGGTATACAGTCAGGGGAGGGGTGTAACAAACATCCTGGCTTGGCTTTGAAAAACATTGCACAATATGCTCTGATGGTGTAATTAACATGTCGCCAGTTGTCAATCATTTATCCATTTTAACCAATCAATCCAATACTATACCTCCGACAAACAATAGCACGTGCAACAGTATAATAAAGCACATGCAACTGTATTATAATATAACCACTGTAGGTAAAGTGTGAATCGAATTTGAGTTTGTAGATATCAACACGCTAGTTTATGATGGATTTAGATGTGGAAACCCATACTTGTCAAATAATCGTGATTTTACTTTTTCTCGATGACACTTAATTTACACTGCATGTCTGTGTTTTACATTTACACAATGCACAAGACTTTCAAGTGACACATTGAGTTTACGAAGTGAAAATCTGTATTTTATGCTATCAGGCGGTTTATGCGGCAATAACGTGTATGTATCTACTTTACCGCCTTATATTCCATCAAAATATACTCTGTAAAAAAAGTTTTGGACGATGGCAGTGTTCGAACCCGTACAATGATCGCTGAACCATGACATTCGACAATAACCCTTATTATCTCAGTTGATAATTCACAATAGATCAACAATCAACAATAATTATCGTTTACAATGAAAGTTTGCGAAAAAATAATAATCTTTTTATTGGTTACTCGAATGTGTCCGTAACTGTTACTTTTTATGGACTTTGCAACATTTTTTACAGACCCTTTGTGTGTTCGCGATATTTTTTTAAAATCAAATCTTGTTTGGAATTTAATGTTTCTGGAACCAAATTAACCGGGTAGGATAGACCTTGGTTACTAAAAAAAGATACTTACATTCTGTCCACTAATTTTATTTTTATATGACTTTATATACCCTGGGCCAAAACTTTTTTTGCAGAGTTGAATCATATCAGGTGTGTTTTAATTTGTTTCTGATAGATTTTAACCTCAACATCAATTTTTTAGCAAAAATACATATTTTGTCTGGTTTGGTTTGGAGATCTATATGTTAACATTTATCAAAGTGAGTGTTTGTTGAAGGTAAGCGCTAGTTTTTCGATGTAGAGGAGCTGGATGAAAATTGAAGACCCTATCACATTAACGAGGCAAAATATAGCATTTTTAACAAAATCAAGGGCCATAACTCCGCTGGGACTGGTCCGATCTGGATGTTTTTCGAACTTGTCCGAGCTTTCATTGATATTAACAACCTATTAAAGTTTGGTAAAGATGGGATGAAAAATAAAGACAAAAGTTAACGACGGACGGACGACGGACAACTCGGCATCCCATAAGCTCTGCTGGCCTTTGGCCAGTAGAGTTTTTGGCCAGTAGAGCTAAAAAAAAAATGACTGTTTATGTCAATTTCTAATTAACAGTTCTGTTGTAAAGATGTAAATTGCTCAAATATAACTTAATCTTAATAATCACACTAAAATTTAGTAGTTTTTCTTCTTAATCTATTGTTTTAGAGTTCAATATCAACCTGTGTTGATCAGTGATTTAAGTCTTATTTTGAGGGAAAACAGTAAAATGTTTCTTTTCTTGTATGAATAATATATACATGTATTTTATAAGCTAAATAATAATTAAAAAAATTATGACATCATATTAATTTAGTGACATCACTGCCTTGTCATAAGTGATGATACTCAGATTAATTGAGGGCTGGCATGGCGCAGTCGGTAGCACGGCGGATTTGTAACCGGAGGCCCCGGGTTCAATTCTCTGTGGTGCCACTGAGTTCCGTTGGTGTGTTCTTGGGAAAGACACTTTCCCTTAGCCTCGTCCGTCGGATGGGGACGTAAACTGGGGGTACCGTGTATCGGTCTATCCTCCGAGCACGTTAAAGAACCATAGGAATCTATTCGATAATAAGAGTAGGGCAGGTTCCCGGATTCCTATGTATTCTTCCCCTCTCTCTGGGGAGGCTCTAAATAACCTATACGTGTTGATGAGCCTTTAAACAACATTCAGTTCAATTCAGATTAATTGAATGCAATAACTCTGTAAGTGCACTTGTTGAGTTGTTGCATTCATTTTTTTCATGACTGCAGATAGTGAGTTGTGCATCTAAAGAAATAAAATCCTGAAATTTAGTGCCAAATCAACTCTAATCTTTTGATAGAACATGTATCTCAATATGAGAGACCCATTTATGCAAAAATGTGATTTTCTGAAAATATGTCGCTTACGGAGTTATTGCATTGATCATGTTGATGGGACGATTAGCCCTTCTGAGAATTGCATTTTATTTCTTCACTAAAACCATTATTTTTATTATTTTAAACATTATTTAGCTTTGCATAAAAACATTGGAATGCATCTGTTATATTTTTCATATAAACAGAAGTACAGAAAGCACCAAAACATTATCATTGACGATAATAATTACGATACATGTGTATTAATATAAGTAATACAATGTGCAATCGTTCATATGACATTGATCGCGTTACTTGTTAAACTAGTTACTAAATTTACTAATACTTGTTAAACTAGTTACTAAATTTACTAAATAACCGGTGACCTATTTATAACAGAAAAAGCAGTCATGCAGAAATTTAAATGATTTGGTTTGTTCTTAAGAAAAAGATCAATTAGTGAAAACGTTGACGGAGGATGTAAGTGTTCAGAAATGTTTGCAATTATAGCTGTTCGTTCTTAGGTAAGCTGAAAATACATTCATCAATGATTTGGGATAAATATAAGCTTTAAAATCGCAATTTCATTTGATGGCGAAAAAATCTTGATCAACTGTTTCAAGTCGCTGCCAAAGTATTTTACAACTGCAGCATTTCGCTGTATTTTTTCTTACCCTTGTCTCGTTTAAAAAAACTCAGAACTCTTTAAGAAATGCATTTTGCGCGCTGAAATTTTGGCTGTGTATGCTAGGATGATTGTTTTTTATGACTGAAGTCCAAATGAGCTGAATGTTCAAACTTGCATGCGCATTTTGTTTGTTAATGTGAAAAAGCATTTTTTGCACAAAAAATGTATCTGTCAGTCGCTCTATTTCAAATAATATACCTTTATATTTCACCAACAAGAGGCCCAAGAGGGCCTGTGAACGCTCTACTGGCTGTTATACCATTGATGAATCGAGTCGTACTACATGGTGTCTTGAGTGTACACAAGGTTTTCAAGTATTTGACCTAGTGACCTAGTTTTTGACCCCATGGGACCCATTTTCGAACTTGACCAAAATATAATTAAGACAACATTTCGACAAAGTTTCATCAAGATCGGGTCAGAAATATGGCCTCTGGAGTGTACTAGTGACCTAGTTTTTGACCCTGTGTGACCCATTTTCGAACTTTAGCAAGCTATAATTGAGACAAATATTCTGACAAAATTGCATCAAGATCGGGTCAAAAATATGGCCTCTAGAGTGTACACACAGTTTTTCCAAAGTTTGACCTAGTGACCTAGTGACCTAGTTTTTAACACCATGTGACCCATTTTTGAACTTGACCAAGATATAATTAAGACAAACATTTTGACAAAGAGTGTACACAAGGTTTTTCCAATATTTGACCCAGTGACCTAGTTTTTAACCCCATGTGACCCATTTTCAAACTTGATCAAGACATAATTAAGACAAACATTCTGACAAAGTTGCATCAAGCTCGGATCAAAAATATGGCCTCTAGAGTGTACACAAGGTTTTTCCAATATTTGACCTAGTGACCTAGTTTTTAACTTCATGTGACCCATTTCCAAACTTGATCAAGATATAATTAAGATAAACAATTTGACAAAATTTCATCAAGATTGGGTAACAAATATGACCTCTAGAGTGTACACAAGTTTTTTCAAGTATTTGACCTAGTGACCTAGTTTTTGACCCCACATGACCCATTTTCAAACTTGACTGAGATTTCATTGAGACAAACATTCTGACAAAGTTTCATTAAGATCGGGTCAAAAATATGGCGTCTAGAGTGTACACACGGTTTTTCCAAAGTTTGACCTAGTGACCTAGTTTTTAACACCATGTGACCCATTTTTGAACTTGACCAAGATATAATTAAGACAAACATTTTGACAAAGTTTCATCAAGATTGGGTCAGAAATACAGCTTCTAGAGTGTACACAAGGTTTTTCAAGTATTTGACCTAGTGACCTAGTTTTTAACCCCATGTGACCCATTTTCAAACTTGACCAAGATATAATTAAGACAAACATTCTGACAAAGTTGCATCAAGCTCGGGTAAAAAATATGGCCTCTAGAGTGTACACAAGGTTTTTCCAATATTTGACTTAGTGACCTAGTTTTTGACCCCACATGACCCATTTTCGAACTTGACCGAGATTTCATTGAGACAAACAATTAAGATAAACATTCTGACAAAGTTGCATCAAGCTCGGGTCAAAAATATGGCCTCTAGAGTGTACACAAGGTTTTTCCAATATTTGACCTAGTGACCTAGTTTTTAACTTCATGTGACCCATTTTCGAACTTGATCAAGATATAATTAAGATAAACAATTTGACAAAGTTTCATCAAGATTGGGTAACAAATATGACCTCTAGAGTGTACACAAGATTTTTCAAGTATTTGACCTAGTGACCTAGTTTTTGACCCCACATGACCCATTTTTAAACTTGACCGAGATTTCATTAAGACAAACATTCTGACAAAGTTTCATCAAGATCAGGTCAAAAATATGGCCTCTAGAGTGTACACACGGTTTTTCCAAAGTTTGACCTAGTGACCTAGTTTTTAACACCATGTGACCCATTTTTGAACTTGACCAAGATATAATTAAGACAAACATTTTGACAAAGTTTCATGAAGATTGGGTCAGAAATACGGCTTCTAGAGTGTACACAAGGTTTTTCAAGTATTTGACCTAGTTTTTAACCCCATGTGACCCATTTTCAAACTTGACCAAGATATAATTAAGACAAACATTCTGACAAAGTTGCATCAAGCTCGGGTCAAAATATGACCTTTAGAGTGTACACAAGGTTTTTCCAATATTTGACCTAGTGACCTACTTTTTGACCCCACATGACCCATTTTCGAACATGACCGAGATTTCATTGAGACAAACATTCTGACAAAGTTTCATGATGATTGCATCAGAAATGTGGCCTCTAGAGTGTACACAAGCAAAAGTTAACGGACGGACGACGGACGACGGAAGACGGAAGACGGACAACACACCATCCCATAAGCTCTGCTGGCCCTTGGCCAGTAGAGCTAAAAATGGCATGCATATTCTAAAATTAGTGCACATTAAGCATATGTAGTTCTTTTAGACAATACTCCTCACAAAGCGGCAAAATACTTTACTTAGTCTGTATCAATCGCTGTCAACTGCTTCATTCTCTGTCGGTATACAGTCAGGGGAGGGGTGTAACAAACATCCTGGCTTGGCTTTGAAAAACATTGCACATTATTATATAACCTATAAATAGACGCGTTTTCATTGGCTAAAAAGTAATTTTTTAGAAAAAATATCTAGCGATATTGACCTGTTTTTTTGATATTGACCTGTTTTTTTGATATTGACCTGTTTTATATAATTGTTTTTTTGATATTGACCTGTTTTATATAATTGTAAATTGAGGGTTATATAATAAAACAGTTATGGACTTTTCAGCTGTTATACATGATGTTGATATGTACCAAAAAATCATTATTGACCTCGGCTATCGCCTCGGTCAATAATGATTTTTTTGGTGCATATCACATCATGTATAACAGCTGAAAAGTCCATAATTGTATAATATGCTCTGATGGTGTAATTAACATGTCGCCAGTTGTCAATCATTTATCCATTTTAACCAATCAAACCAATACTATACCTCCGACAAACAATAGCACGTGCAACTGTATAATAAAGCACATGCAACTGTATTATAATATAACCACTGTTGGTAAAGTGTGAATCGAATTTGAGTTTGTAGATATCAACACGCTAGTTTATGATGGATTTAGATGTGGAAACCCATACTTGTCAGGCGCGTAGCCAGGCATACGCCCGTACGCCCGGGCGTTCGCCTCTAGGAAAAAAATGAGAAAACATAGAGCCCCAAAAATGCAATAAAAACTGAAGCCTGACTAGGGTGAAACCCATCATTAGAAATTTATAAACATATAAATATCAAAGTTATCAAAACAGATGCCATAAAATGGAAATTTCAATCTAAGATATTCATTTTTCGCAACAATATAATTTATTTATTGTAAAGCAAAAACATTTTTTTAGGAGGAATTTTCTCAGCCAAAGAGGGGGAAAGTAGTCTGTTTTTCTAGGGGAAGGCGCCGAATAGGAAAGGGTCGAATATCAGCCCCTGATTATAAAGAAAAAAAGCCCTGGACCGTTATAACCCGATTGAAAAGGGATGGCAAATGTGATAAGTGTGTTGATGTTTCTGATGCTTTAATGATTTATATGCTTTATTTATATATTCATTTTTTCATAATCACTAAAGATGTTGAGAAAAAGGTAAAAATGTAGTTTAAGTCTTGAATATTGGAATTTTTATCAATATTTTGACTTTTCGACAATTCCCGATTAAGTTACACAGACATTTAAAGGCTAACAGTGCACAACTGCTACACCGTATTATAAACCACTGTGTACTACTTCCGTGTATCTTTGGTTCTTTAACGTGCTCGGAGGATAAACCGATACACGGGACCGCCATGTCTACGTCCGACGAACGAGGCTGAGGAAAAGTGTCTTGCCTAAGAACACACCAAAGAAACTCAGTGGCACCACGGAGGATAGAACCCGGGGCCTCCGGTTACAAATCCGCCGCGCTACCGACTGCGACACGCCAGCCCTCTGAATCATGGCAACAAGGTATGTGTTTTTCTTCATATTATTTTCTTCTAATGTAATTCATTGTATAACTTAAAATGCTATATATGTTTGTCTTTCATACTTGCACGTTGTTTTCCAAGCAGTGTTCATATTTTGTGTTAAATGCACTTAATAACTTCATGCTGCCGTTGTTTTTGCATTTTATTTTGGAAAAAGTAATCTTATTATTCGTTGGAATATAGCCATCAGTGGTTTGATATAGAGTACATGGAGTAGATTGGACATTATGCGTGATTATTTTTTTTTTTAAAAGGAAAACATTATGAAGATAGAATGCAAGTTAACTATTAAAGTGGACATCTTTTATGTAAGCTGTACGCTTTGTTGGGATAACGAAACTTGTCAGTAGTACGATTTGTTGGAGTAAGGGTGTACGCTTTCTTGGAGCACGGAAAAAAAGAAAGTCTGAACTTGTTTGTTATTGCCTACTTCCGTGTATCTAAAACGATTTCTTGACCTATCAGGTTACGTCATTTTCAAAATTGGTGTACATAAGTGTAAATGTTAAAAAGATGCTATTAAAACCAGGCGCGTAGCCAGGCATACGCCCGTACGCCCGGGCGTTCGCCTCTAGGAAAAAAATGAGAAAACATAGAGCCCCAAAAATGCAATAAAAACTGAAGCCTGACTAGGGTGAAACCCATCATTAGATATTTATAAACATATAAATATCAAAGTTATCAAAACAGATGCCATAAAATGGAAATTTCAATCTAAGATATTCATTTTTCGCAACAATATAATTTATTTATCAATCAATAAAAGCCATCATTTTCAGCCCAAAATCGTCAAAAGCAACGTGCGGACGCTTAGGGCTTCCGGGGGGCCAAGCCCCGAAACCCCCCACCAACCGCACCTTGGACCCCAATATACGGGCGTATCCTCCAAAACGGCCTGGCTATGCCCCTGCTTGTCAAATAATCGTGATTTTACCTTTTCTCGATGACACTTAATTTACACTGCATGTCTGTGTTTTACATTTACACAATGCACGAGACTTTCAAGTGACACATTGAGTTTACGAAGTGAAAATCTGTATTTTATGCTATCAGGTGGTTTATGCGGCAATAACGTGTATGTATCTACTTTACCGCCTTATATTCCATCAAAATATACTCTGTAAAAAAAGTTTTGGACGATGGCAGTGTTCGAACCCGTACAATGATCGCTGAACCATGACATTCGACAATAACCCTTATTATCTCAGTTGATAATTCACAATAGATCAACAATCAACAATAATTATCGTTTACAATGAAAGTTTGCGAAAAAATAATAATCTTTTTATTGGTTACTCGAATGTGTCCGTAACTGTTACTTTTTATGGACTTTGCAACATTTTTTACAGACCCTTTGTGTGTTCGCGATATTTTTTAAAAATCAAATCTTGTTTGGAATTTAATGTTTCTGGTACCAAATTAACCGGGTAGGATAGACCTTGGTTACTAAAAAAAGATACTTACATTCTGTCCACTAATTTTATTTTTATATGACTTTATATACCCTGGGCCAAAACTTTTTTTGCCGAGTATACATTTGTTGAATCATATCAGATGTGTTTTAATTTGTTTCTGATAGATTTTAACCTCAACATCAAATTTTTAAGCAAAAATACATATTTTGTCTGGTTTGGTTTGTAGATCTATATGTTAACATTTATCAAAGTGAGTGTTTGTTGAAGGTAAGCGCTAGTTTTTCGATGTAGAGGCGCTGGTTTGTTTTAGCTTAGCGCCTTTTCTTACATGGTAAGTATTGCCATTCGTTATTATCAAAGTCACGGTCTGTAAAACATAACCTTTTAGTCATTTTATAACATCTTAACGAAAGATGTCAGAGGATATAATGTGTCTCTCGACCATTTGCCCATTCCTTCATTCATGTTCTGTCCGGTGGTTAATTGATTTCGTTAAGTTAAAGCTTTTTCCTTACACACTTCATATTTCATGGAAATATATATCTAAAACAAGTAATGGTCACCTCTATATTAATTGTTTGTGTTTTTTTTCCAAAGTATGAATAGCAAACGTGATAAAGTTTAGAGTTCATGGTTGTGCATCATTATGAGGAACATTTAAATAAACATACACACATATATTCAGTAATATATTGATAATTAAATACATTTAAGTATATTTCATAGGAATTCCGCAATACTTGACTGATTATATCTTTGTTATAAAATTGGTTGATGAAATAAAATTCGGTATATATTTCTTGGAATAATTAGCACTTGTTTTGACTGATCAATTTCCATTTTAATTTCTTGCAAAGTAGCAGTTGCATCGTCCAACTGAACTCATCTTTCCATCAATGTTGGTATTATTTTTCGTAACCAAAACAGTTAACCAAATTTTCCGCCACGGTTTAATTTCTTAAGGTCAACAAGTTTATATGACGTCGAATCCTTCACAGTTTTTGGAACTGTTTTGAGAAGTGGTGTAAAAATCCATGGACTTAAACAACTTGGCCTTCTTCGATATTACATTCAAAATGTTTTTACTAGGAAATGCAAATTTTGTTTTCGATAGGCTGGGACTGTAGTGTCCTCGAGTTATGATTCCAGTAAAATGATGTTCTTTATTTTTCAAACCTGACATAAACCATAAGACTTTACCTTTAAACAAGCGTTTCTCTGTCCTCCAAAATAGTTTCAAAGTGTCGTCATTGCACAAGAACTGACACACAACACAACGTTAACACGTTCATTAACAACCTCAAGGCTAGTGCTTTTTCCTGGAAGCGATGCCCGAAAATAAAAATAAAACATCTTCCATTCTGACAATAAACGATCTACCATTTCCATTGCAGAGGTTAACATATCAGTCAAGCCCTACACATATGTTATCATCTGTATGATGACATATGTATTACATCAGGAGAGGTGTTGCACTCGACATTACCTCTCATGAACAGGCTCAATGAAACCGAGTCTGCTACTTTTATCTCTTTGTTTGTGTTTCTTGCTTCCAAGGGATCACCTTTTCAGTATTTATTGGGTTTCTTTTGCATTTTAAAACATGTTTTCTACTTTTCTCATTGGAGGAACACATATAACCTGTTAAAATGCAATTACCTTTATGGATTCAGTATGCGATAATGGAATAACTGACCTTCCACCTCTGACGATTGTATCAAGAAACAAAACTGAAATACTTTGACAGGTATTTGGTGTTAGAGACTTTTCTTTTTAAGCTTAAATTTGGATTTTCATAAATGAAACATAGTGTCGTTGAGAACCAAATAAGTGAAATGTAAAGATTCACAAACCCGAACTATAGTAAAATACAAAATGTTTACCTTTTGTCTAAATAATGCATATACTACGAGAAAATAAGAAAAGTTACAGTGTGTAAAAGATCCCCCAAATCATCGAAAAACTAGCGCTTTTAGAAAACATACCATCGACAAACTAATGTGCAACTTCAAGAAACCAGCCCATATACATCTACAAACTCGTCTAGATTTCAATGAATGAGCATTTAAGACAATAAATAAATACATATTTCGGCACATAGTACTGCAGTATATCATTGCAATAAAAAAGTATAAAGGATACAGCATTTAGACAAAGAAATTTAGAAGAAATGTAATAACATCATATACCGTACATTTTTTGCCTTAACTAATTTAATAAATGGAATTAACATATAAAACATATAACAACATCTCGACAAAGCTATCAGAGTTTAAAGCAGTGAAGAAAATGTAACTTAACTTTAGAAACAATTGAAATATCGTAACAATACTGCCTTTTTTTACATTTTCAATGTCAATTCAATCCCATGATGCAAATGAACCCGTCTACAAACTAGCGTATTGATATCTACAAACTCAACCTCGATTCGCACTTAACCTACAGTGATAACCTATTGTCAATGAGGGTTTCTTTTTGTCGAGTGTCGAGTTGCGAGTTACGAAAAGCCAGTTGCGAGTTACAACCAAAAAACTGCGAGTTACGAGTTACAAGATGAAAATAACTTAAAAATGCGAGTTGCGAGTTACAAACCGAAAATGTGAGTTTCGAGGATACAAAAATGCGAGTTGCGAGTAACAAGAAAAAAAGTGAATTGTGCGTTACAAAAAAAAAAGCGAGTTGCGTGTTGCAAAAATTTATATAATATAATTGATATAATAAAATTAAGTTAAACAAAAAATAATATATAAATTTATACAAGAGGCCAAAGAGGGCCTGTGGACGCTCTACTGGCTCAAGGTAAAGTTTATGTATAAGGGGCTAAAGTCTTTCAAAAATCATACAACCGGAACATGGTGATGACATATGCAACTAGGCTTGGTACTGATCATCCCTGCAAAGTTTCGTTGAAATCCAGCCAGAGGTTCAGCAGAACTAGTCAAGACAAAGCTTTTGTATTAAAACCTATAAGGGCTCATAACTCTGCCAAAATTCATTCAACCAGAACATGGCAATGATAGGTGCAACTAGGCTTAGTACTGATCATCATGGCCAAGATTCGCTGAAATCTGGCAAAGAGTTCAGAAGAGACTAATCTGGACAAAGTTTGTGTATTAAAACATTTAAAGGGCCATAACTCTGCCAAAAATCATTCAACCGAAATTTTGCGATCAATATGCACAACTAGGCTTGATACTTATCATCCTTGTCAAGTTTCGTCTATATCCAGCCAGGGGTTCAGGAGAGCTAGCCCAGAAAAAAATTGTGGTATCAAAATCCTTTAAAGGGCCATAACTCTGCCAAATATCTGTAAACCAGAACGCGGAGATCACATGCACAACTAGGCTTGGTGCTGATCATCACTGCAAAGTTTGACTGAAATCTTGCAAGGGGTTCAGGAGAAGTAGATCAGACAAAGTTTGTGTATTAAAACCTATAATGGGCCATAAATCTGCCAAAAATCATTCGACCGGAATACGGCAATGATTTGCACAACTAGACATGGAACTGATCATCCCTAGAGTTTTGATTAATCCGGGCAGGGGTTCAGGAGAACTAGTCAGAACAAAGTTTGTGTATTAAAACCTTTAAAGGGCTGTAACTCCGCCAAAATCATTCAACCTGAACATGGTGACTATGTACAACTAGGCTTGGTACTGATCATCCCTGCAAAGTTTCAATAAAATTCGGCCAAATGAAGGCCCTTTGGTCTTAATGAGGCCAAGATATAGCATATTTCAGAAAATCAAGGGCCGTGACTCCGATGTAAATGGTCCAATCTGGATGGTTTTAGAAATCGTCTGCGCTTTCATTGATATTAACAATCTGGTAAAGTATCATAAAGATTGGATGAAAGATGGAAGGACCTATCATCTTAACGAAGCAAAATATAGGATTTTTAACTAAATCAAGGGCCATAACTCCGTTGTTACTGGTCCGATCTGGCTGGTTTTCGCACTTGGCTGAGCTGTCATTGATATAAACATTCAAGTAAAGGTTCGTAAAGATCTGATCAAAGATAAAGGCCATATAGAATTAACGAGGCAAAATATAGCATTTTTAACTAAATCAAGGGCCATAACTCCACTGTTACTGGTCCGACCTGTCTGTTTTTCAAATTCGTGCGAGCTTTCATTGATATTAACAATCTGATAAAGTTTCAAAAAGATTGCACGAAAAATGAAGGCCCTATCATCTTAACGAGGCAAAATATAGCATTTTTAAGTAAATTAAGGGCCATAACTCCGCTGTTACAGGTCCGATCTGGCTGGTTTTCTAACTTGTCTGAGCTTTCATTTATATAAACAATCTGGTAGAGTTTGGTAAAGACTGGATGACAGATGATGGCCCTATCGTCTTAACGAGGCAAAATATAGCATTTTGAACTAAATCAAGGACAATAACTCCGCTGTTAATGGTCCGATCTAGCTGATTTTCGAACTTGTTCGAGCTTTCATTGATATTAACAACCTGTGCAAGTTTGGTTAAGATCAAATAATAAATGAAGTTGCTATAGTGTTCACAAGGCTTAATATGGCATTTTTCAGCAAAACAAGGGCCATTACTCCGGTGAAATTATTTCGATCTTACCGGATTTCGGACTTGTCCAAGCTTTCATTAATATAAAGACACTGGCAAAGTTAAGTAAAGGTCCGATTTATATTGAAGGCCCTAGAGTGTTCAAAAGGCAGAAAATGGCATTTTTCATAAAAAATCAAGGGCCATAACTCTGGTGTTACTGATCCAATTTGGCCGATTTTCGAACTTGTCCAAGCTATCATTGGTATTAACAATCTCCAAGTTTGGTATTGATCAAATAATAAATGAAGGTGCTAGAGCGTTCACAAGGCAGAAAATAGCAATTTTCAGAAAAAGACAAGGGCCATAACTCCGGCGTTCCTGATCCGATTTAGCTGGTTTTCAAACTTGTCCGAGCTTTCATTGATATTAACAATCTGTGCAAGTTTGGTCAAGATCAAATAATAAATGAAGGTGCTAGAGTGTTCACAAGGCTTAATATGGCATTTTTCAGCAAAACAAGGGCCATAACTCCGGTGAAATTTATCTGATCCGGCTGGTTTTCGAACTTGTCCGAGGTTTCATTGATATAAAGACACTGGCAATATTTCGTAAAGATTAGTTTAATAATGAAGGCCCTAGAGTGTTCACAAGGCAAAAGTTAACAGACGGACGGACGTACGGACGACGGAAGGACGACGGACAACTCACCATCCCATAAGCTCAGCAAAACTCATGGACTCAGCTAGTTTTTGGTGCATAATTATCACTATAATGAGTTCTTTTGTGACCTTATTATTCTTTTATTTAATAAAATGTACAACTGTTAGCAACATATACAAATTAAAATGATGAATTAACAAAAATACACGGAGTCCTCGTGTTTTCCAGTCCAAATATCTTTAAAAAAACAACTGAAATAATTTTAGTTAATTATATTATATATTTTTTTGTAACTCACAATTCACTTTTTCGGCTTGTAACTCGTAACTCGCTTTTTCGGCTTGTAACTCTCAACTCGCATTTTTGGCTTGTAACTAACTAGCAACTCACATATTTTTCTTGTAACTCGCAACTCACATTTTTGTCTTGTAACTCGCAACTCACATTTTTTCCTTGTAACTCACATTTTTTCCCTGTTACTCGCAACTCACGTTTTTTTGTAACTCGCAACTCACATTTTTGTCTTGTAACTCGCAACACGTATTTTTTGGCTTGTAACTCGCAACTCACTTTTTATAACTCAACCAAAAGTGACACTCTTATCAATATACCACGACATCAACAATAGGGCAGAGATATCTAAGTACTGGCATCATGTACTGGCTAAGCTGTTTTCAAATAATTGGCAGTTATCCTTATTTGTATGTAGGTATTTTAAACCTTTTACAAAATATGAATTTGCCAAAAATAGTTTTAAACAAGAGGTCAATGACCTTGAAGCTCTACTGATAGATTTTGATAGCTAGGTGAAGTGAAGTTTCATAAAAACTGTCAAGTAGTTTCAGAGGAGTAGTCGCTACAAGTAGAAGTTTTTACTATATAACTCTAAGGTAAACAAAGATGGCCACTGGCAGCCATGTTTAATGTCGAATCAAAATAATTTTTGACAAGGATCAACATCTTGTCATGCTGATCATTTCAGAAAAAGTCCCATATCAATATCACTTAAAGTTTTCAAGAAGTAGTCGCTACAAACTTGTTTTTAAAAATCTATGTTTAGCTGTGGTGGCCATCTTGAATTCCCAGCCGACCTGAAATTGTGCTAGGATCAACTAGACATCAAGAGCAACATTCCTGTGAAGTTTCATGAAAATCCGTCTAGTAGTTTCAGAGGAGTAGTCACTACACATTTTTACTATACAAACTCCTATGTAAACAAAGATGGCCACTGGCAGCCATGTTTAACGTCGAATCAAAATAATGTTTGACTAGGATCAACATAATGTCATGCTGATCATTTTAGAAAAAGTCCCATATCAATATCACTTATAGTTTTCAAGAAGTAGTCGCTACAAACTTATTTTTTAAAAATCTGTTTTTAGCTGTGGTGGCCATTTTGAATTTCTGGCCGCCCTGAAATTTTGCTACGATCAATTGGACATCAAGAGCAACATTCCTGTAAAGTTTCATGAAAATCCGCCAAGTAGTTTTAGAGGAGTAGTCGCTACAAGTTTTTACTATATAACTCTATGTAAACAAAGATGGCCACTGGCAGCCATGTTTAACGTCGAATCAAAACGATTTTTAACAAGGACCAACATCATGTCATGCTGATCATTTTAGAAAAAGTCCCATATCAATATCACTTATAGTTTTCAAGGAGTAGTCACTACAAACTTGTGTTTTAAAAATCTATTTTTAGCTTTGGTGGCCATCTTGGATTTTGCATCAACATGAATTTTTGCTAGGATCAACTAGACTTCATGGGCAACATTTCTGTAAAGTTTCATGAATATCCATCCAGTAGTTTCAGAGGAGTAGTCGCTACAAGTTTTTACTGTATAAATCTATGTAAACAAAGATGGCCGCTAGCGGCCATGTTTAAAGTCGCATCGAAATAAATTTCGACAAGGATCAACATCATGTCATGCTGATCATTTTAGAAAACGTCCCATATCAATATCACTTACAGTTTTCAAGAAGTAGTCGCTACAAATTTATTTATTTTAAATCTATTTTTAGCCGTGGCGGCCATCTTGAATTTCCGGCCAGCCTGAAATTTTTCTAGGATCAACTAGACATCAAGAGCAACATTCCTGTGAAGTTTCATGGACATCCGTCAAGTAGTTTCAGAGGAGTAGTCGCTACAAGTTTTTACTATATAACTCTATGTAAACAAAGATGGCCACTGGCAGCCATGTTTAACGTCGAATCAAAACGATTTTTGACAAGGACCAACATCATGTCATGCTGATCATTTTAGAAAAAGTCCCATATCAATATCACTTATAGTTTTCAAGGAGTAGTCGCTACAAACTTGTATTTAAAAAATCTATTTTTAGCTTTGGCGGCCATCTTGGATTTTGCATCAACATGAATTTTTGCTAGGATCAATTAGACTTCATGGGCAACATTTCTGTAAAGTTTCATGAATATCCATCCAGTAGTTTCTGAGGAGTAGTCGCTACAAATAAAAGTTAACGGACGGACGGATGGACAGACGGACGACGGACGCCGCACCACGGCATAAGCTCTGCTGATCTCTGATCAGTAGAGCTAAAAATAATAATTAATGTTTTTTTTATGTTCAATTAATATTTTATTTTGGTTTCTGTAGAGAAAACAATACTTTTTTAAATGGAGACATTGAGACATCATTGAAGATCTTTACTGTTTGTCTTTGTTACACTCAACCAATTTCACGCATGAAATAATTAAGCTGATAAAATTATGTTTATTCTTATTCGTGGATATATTTAAAGATTTATTTATTATCAGTAATTTATTATATACATTAAGAACATTTCTTGCAAGCTAGGATTTTACCTTGGAATATTTCCTGACATTGTGTTCAAGCAACTTAACTTTATTAAGAATCCACCTTAATCAGTTATGGATATCACCATATCATTATGATAAAACTGGGTGTAAAACCTTTTAAATATAGTGTCTCTTTATAAAGATATGATATAGTGTCTATAGTGATATGATATAGTGTCTATAGTGATATGATATAGTGTCTATAGTGATATGATATAGTGTCTATAGTGATATGATATAGACTTCCCCAGGAAAACATGCAGGTGCTGTATTTCTGAGGGGGTTGGTGCGGAAGTGTGGTATCCCCGCTACCGCGTCGATTTATTTTTAAAATTACGTTCTTGATTTGGTTGACTCTGAAGTATACGTGAACTGTTTTAAACTCACTTATTATAAAATAGAAATGTGTTTTTATGGGTATTATTGTGCTCATTCCAATCCCTATACTTTGTATTTCAATGTTATTATCTAGTTTTAAACACAATGAAATAATGAAATAAAAAAATATATAAATCAACTAATGACTGCATTTTATATACAACCAGACAGCTATCAAAGATTAAACCAGGAAGGATATCAGTTAAAAGTAATCATCAAGGTACACGTAATACTCAACAAAAGCACAGGTGATAAACATCAAGGTGTCAGTCATATTAATTAAAAGAAGTAGTATTTAACTTTAAGGTGATCATATACAGTTTTTTACAGAATCTTATCATTGAAAAGAGGGAAATGTTGGGGCCCCCCAGGAGCCTTTTTTGCCACTGACCGTTCCAAGGCGGTAGCCCTATTGTCAACCCTTTTGTTGTCTTATTTGGCATTTTATTCATCTTTAAAGTTGTTCTTTGTTTCTGTTTCTGTTTGTCTGTTGTCCTTGAATGCTACTTTTACTGTTCGATTTTTATATCTATATTTATTTTCCAAGTTTCAGATGTTTGGGAATTCTTATCAGTAAATGTAAAAAAAAGCATTTTTTTTTCCTCTTCAAAATTCACTTTATTAATATATATATCATATCCCTATAAAGTGACCATATCATATAGTACAGCACAATACAGGATTTGAACCGAAAACAAGATGTGCCTTTATTTCGGAGTTAGTAGGTCACAGTGATGTAACAGTTGGCACACAAAGTCAAATTCATGAAAGGAACATACTGTTGAATGTTTTTGGTTCATAAGATTCGCAAAGGCTATTTTTTAATAACATGAGTCTGTACAAAAGCACTAACATACACTCAGACACCAAAATAATGACGGCTCTCTGCAAGTAGGTTCTACAAAAACTAGAACTATCACTGAAGGTGATGAATACCCTTGCTTAAATTCTAAGTCAAACAAAGGGCCATAATTCTGTAATAAATTAGACGATCAACAATGGGTGATGTAGAGTGACATAAAGTCGTCAGTTGTTATGTGTATTTGAAGTTTGAGAACAACCCATTCAAAACTGTTTGAGGTATGCAAGTAAAATAAAAATGCGTTACACTTTGTGAAAGAGAGAGTATAACAATTCTATGAAATGTATAAAGCCCTTACCAACACTACAGGGGTCAAAGTATGGGTCAGGGGGAGGAAAGTTGAGGTTCATATGTTGCTTCATGTTGAGATCCTTCCTTGTACGCACCCCGCAGCCCTGAGAGGTGAGGAAGAACAGCATGTTGGTGCTTTTGTCATCAAACATTGCCAAACACTGCTGGATCTCTTGTGGGTAGATGTGAAACTTGTGGGACTCCGTTAAACCCGAAATAAAAGTAATGAATAGTTTTAATTAGTAGGAAGTCCACTGGTCACAGGTTTATAACGTTTAAAGGAAATTTAATGAATGGGTCATATTTCTTTCTTTTCATTTATTTGGATGGTGTTTTATGTCATCTTTAGCACATGTTAGGCCATATATGATGGTAGTTATTTTTGTAGTAGTGGCAGAACACCCCCCTTTTTTTTGGGTAGAACCAGTATTATATACATCTCGCCATCCATATGAAATCGACACTTTTTCACTTGACAAGTCGAGCTCCCAGTGGGACTTGAACCCCCAGCATTGAGAGGCAGAAACATTTTGGATGCAGCGTCTTTACTATTCCGGCCATGGAGGTGCCTAATTAGTCAATTTGAACCTCCAGTATATGTTTGATGTTCCTTTATCCTATGCAATCATATCTTTCATATGTTCTTCGTTGTTTAAAAATTTAAAAACACCATTTCTGTATCTCCCATATTCGCTTAAGGCGAGAGATAATACTGTAGTTAAGTCACTTTAGTTGATTACATATCTTTACTTATTGTCCCATCACCCAGTGCTACATATTTTCTTAATCAGCTTAGTCTTGGTCAATAAGTACTTTCAGCAACTGAATCACTGGAAAGTTTTCAAATATTGCAATATAGGCGCATTAGTTACAAGTAGTCAGCAGATGCACTATTTTACGTTCATTAAATGGTAACTAACAGTAAACTATAATAAAACACACTATACATAGTACAATTAAGGTGTATATATAGTGTGTTTTCATAACCATCCCTATCCCCTTTTAGCAGTGATATAATTTTTGCTTTAGATTGGGTGCAAGTCCTAATCAGTTACAAGATTAGATCTCAGCCATTGCATGGTAAATCTCAATAAGGATTTCCAAAATATCATTTTTGCAAATTGACTGAATTTAAATTTTGATGATATTTTTCTGACAACAGGTCAGAAATGACATCAATTTTCATTAGAACTGAGCTACAAACTTGAGAACTTACAAGAACATGTCTAAACTTGCAGCTTCTTTTTTCTGAACAGGTATAATAAACATGGTTTCACCAAAATGAAATTTATTCCAAAATGTGCATTGTGATCAGACAGCAGCTAAGGGTGTCCTCTGGTGAATATCAGTATAACAAAAACAATTAATTTCCCTGTTTTTTATGAAGACTAACATATTACTAGTTAGTTTCTGGGAAAATAATGATGCGTTGGTGATTTAACTTTATAGCAATATTAATCTTTATTAATACACCCCAAAGCCCAAAGTGGTGTTTTAAATTCAGAATAAGCTGAAAATTGGGTATGGCTTTAGAAATCACCCAATATTTTAGATAAAAAAAAGAAGAAAATGAAAAAAAGTTATGAGAAGCTAAAAAGGTATCAATACAAAAGTAAGAAAACCCTTAAAATGATAAAAATAGGAGAAATCTTTTAAGTTTTCAATTTCAGCATGCCTTCTAATGAAACAAAAAAATCACAGAAAATTGCATTTTTGGGCAAATTTTGGGCAAGACAAACTTATAGAAATAATAAAACGAAATTTGTAATACACTGGCATAAAATAGAGAATTAACGGGTTATCAAATGAAATAAATGTGATAAAAAGTATATGTCGGTGTTCATCTACAAGAGTTAACAATTAAAAATGTTAAAGACGCATCATTTTATTACAGAAAAAGATAGATATATGTGCTTTTGGTTTTATTTATTATATCAAAAGTCATTTAAATGACTGGCATACATATAGTCCAATCAAGATATAAGAAATAGTAGCTGAACCCGTCATAAATTGCAACATTTGGTTTTTAAGTGGTTTTGAACTCTTCTATCACTGCTTGATAGCATACTAAAAGTTGAGGAAAATTGAGACATATGAAGTTTGATTTTTTTTAACATTTACGTGTACACATACTTCAAACGTCGAAAATATTTTATGTGCGTTTTATCGAGTATATATATAGATTTTCTTCCACATTTGTATGTTGTTTTCACAGTTAGTTTGACTCAAAATGAGTTCTAGTATGAAGCTGTATATAATCACTAATTTAAAATGTGCCATATGTATAATTATTACATAAGAATACCCCACCCACCTCAATTATAAAGTGTAATATTATACTTAACGCTAAGTATTGTGTCACTTGTTTATATGTTCACCATATGAATCCAAGTAGAATTTAAAAGTTACATATTTTGTCATTTTATATATATATAGCATTCAGATATTATTCTCGTAGAGTAATTTAGGTTTCAGGATATCTCCATCAACACTTCAAAGTTACGTGTCGCGCTAAATACATTTTCCGTTTTCTTTAGTTAATTCAACAGACCTCATTTCGATCACTTTCAACATTTTCGATGCTGGTTGTATGAGCAGAATTTAAACAACTGTTACCTCTGCATTCTTCACACATAGGGGAGCATTCCAGACCGTGTTTTTAATGTACAGTGTGCCGTCCGGCAATCCGACTTACATTTGCATCTGACAACTTTCAACAAACACTCAGGTGCAGGGGCTTTCAGAGTTTGTACACCTACCAACTTCCCTTTTGATAATTTCCAACCCAGTCTTCAGGCATGATATCTTCTTTGTCATTCCATACTTGAAGCTGATGGAACACTCTCAGGCTATGATGCACTGCTGCTGCCGACGTTGGTGGTATACTTTCAGGGGTCACAAACGTAACGCTTGAAGCTACTTTCTGAAAGAACTTACTGACTCTTAGCGAATCAAGTGTGTCCCCTGGTTTTCCATTGTGCAAAATGACTAAGGCCTCCCCTGCTCGTACAATTTCCTCCTTCGTTGCATTTTCAGAACCAAAAACAGCTGCACACTCGCAGAAGTTTTGATTTGTTTGCAATTTCGTCAGCGATAAGCCCTTACCAATGCCGAATAGGCGAGATGTTGTATCACAACCAAGTATAGCATGTATGAAAAGTATGTTCTTGCATATTTTTTCTCCAAGCTTCTCATTTGTTCGCTTAAGGTCCCAGATCTTTCGTTTTGATTTCATGTTCTTCTTTTGTTCAGGGTTGAACATTCTGCCAAGTCACTGAGTATCTTCATTGTGGCTTTCTAGGCTATTGTTTTTTGTATTATATTTACACGAGCATATTTGTGTTTTACTTATATTGCCTATTGGCCTTGTTGGTTAGAGATTAGATCATGGCGGGGATTTTTCTTTATTTACACTGTCCTGTTTTAATGGGATGACAGTAGGGTAAATGTGAGGTTTGGTGCACCCTAGAACCGGTTTAAACCCCCAGTGGCCTACTTTGCCACTGATCGTTCCAAGGCGGTAGCCCTATTGTCAGCCCTTTTGTGTTTGTGATGTCGTTTGCATTTATTATTGCTTTTGCCTTTTTGTTTGTCTGTTTGCATGTCTGTTTCTGTATTTGTGGTTGAATGTCCTCCTTGAATGCTACTTTCCCTGTCCGATCTTTTTATATTTCTTTGAAGTAAAAGCTGTGAGTTTCGGGATTGGCGTAATAACACAGAAGCACTAACAAATCTGTATCATCACCGATCACAACTATTGGCGTACTTGCTGTATGTTCAACAGCCGTAGTTACTATCAGGACATCTGCATCCCCCAATGCTTGATGTGTTTTAATTCCAC
Source organism: Cyrtodaria siliqua (assembly GCA_037043455.1). Taxonomy (NCBI): domain Eukaryota; kingdom Metazoa; phylum Mollusca; class Bivalvia; order Adapedonta; family Hiatellidae; genus Cyrtodaria; species Cyrtodaria siliqua. Next base: position 37,483 of record JAWPHD010009604.1, on the reverse strand, counting down.
TGGCATTCAGCATCTCAACATGCTTATAAAACGTTGCTTGTTCTTCGAGTTAGCAAGAAACATATCCTTTTTCATGTTCACTGTCATGTCACATAGAAAGTTTATTGTCTTCCCTATCTGACCTGCATTACGCCGTAGGTGTGCGGTATCGTTTGTAGAAGGCTCGTTAACCATCAAATATTACCACAGCATCACTTCTGTACTTGTTGATGATATATTGTGCGTAAAAATTACACATCCCATCATACGTAATACCTTGAGGCCACGGAATGCGTTGTAGTAATGCCCCACCATCCAGCACATACTGAGCATCTGCAGGGATAGTTGTGGATGGATTGAATATCAACACAACTGCAAAGTGCTCCAGCTAACTGGGGCTTGTTTGCTGCTCTAAGCAAACCATCTTTATCAAAGAGCCCAGGAGGTTAGGTGCACAATTCTTATGTGAACAAGGTAGATAGCTCTTCATTAGGAATCATACCTCTAGCAGCAGAAACTAATCTTTGAAACAATAACTGCGGATCAACGTGTACTGTTTCATCATGTTTTTTCTTCTTAAAGGAATTCTCATTTACAATAGTCCCTTCCATGGATTTCACAATGTCTTTACCAATTTCTTTGGCACTGTCAACATTAACTGTCTGATCTGCAAGTACACCGCTAGCTATACTAACGAGAGAAGGATCTTCACTAAATGGATTTCTTGATATTCTGGTATTGCTGCTGTCTTTGTGCTGTTCACTTAATGTGTATAGAACACCAGTCAGTTCTTGCATCGCCTGATTTACTTCTGCACATGCTGGGTTCGATAACAACCAAACCGTTCTCTGGACTTCAGTCATGCCTCTACCTCTTGTGAGACTGTCAGATTTTTTCATACTCTGCATTAGCATTTTCTCAATTACCAAATCCTTAGAAAGTCCAGCCCAGTATCTGTCGCTTCTCCTAACAACATGATATCCTTCTTGGAATGACTTGAATACATTGTGATGTTTTACTTCAAGTTGTGACATGCTATATAGGTACAGATATACTGACTTAGCATATAGATTGTGTCCTGAAGATGCAAAGTATGGTAACATTTCTGATAACGCATACAGATGGAGAGCCCAGTTTCCTGTACGTTCAGCCTTGATAAACAATCTCAACAGTTCAACCATTTCAAGGTATTGCATCTATAACGATGCAGTCCTTCTTTTAGCCATTGATGTCTTGTATCTGTCCAATGATGCACAAATTTTATCAAATATATTATCTGAACAAACTGAGTGTATGTCTATTTCATTGCTTAGCAATTTTCGCAGGAGTTCTTCTGCCACTGTCAAGTCATTTTGCGTTTCACCTTCTGGATTTATTATATCCGATTCAAACTTTATCAGAATATCCAAAAGTGCCCTCCCATAAGTCTGTAATACTTGTGCTTGTACTTGGTTCAAGTTCTGCTCTTTCGTGGAATTGGCTTGTTTCCTCTTCTGACAATGAATTGTAAAAATCTATGGGAGAGATACATCATACACTTTAGACAGCATAATACTATTAAGGACTGCTTCTATGAGAATGTGTCCCCTTATCGCTCTTGATATCGCCTTTCCACTGAGAATATGTGCAACAGCTGTATCGGCATAAATAATCTCTAGTAATTCTTGCAGTCCGGACCCTCCCATCAGATAGCCAATGCTTCCAAGAAAACTCATTTCAATGTGAAGTCCTCCCAGCCTTAAAACAATGTTTGGGATAGCACTATTTGATGGTTCATTCTGTTCTATTGCAAATGCCTTCCACAACGGAGGCTGGTCAAAAGTGAGAATCGGTGTAACGTCATATTGCTTAGTCTGCTCGCTCACGAAGTTCATAGTTGAATAAATGCAGGATTCATCACTTGATTTCAAATCGATCATCGGCATAAATACTACCGATGACTTGCCAGGGTGAGGGCCATGCTGAACCATCTGCATGAACCCATTCCATGAGGGTGTCTTGGATTTCAGTACCAGGATGTTTTCCATAGCAGGTCAGCATTACCGGTACATGTGTCATCCAAAATTTGAAGTATCTGAAATTTTCCATACTTTAATGAAGCCATACTATTGTCCTGTGGTTTGTAAAAGCTTATATTTACTTATGATGTCATCTGAAGACAGCGTTAATTTTGGTGTAGGCTTGCTAGATCTAGTGCCTGGAGTTACTGCTGCAATAATGCCCATTCCATGAAATGTATTAAATCCATCAATTGTTCTGATGTTATGGTCTACATTATCTGCAACATGCTGAACAAATCTACCCGGTATAAAACCTTGGATTAAACCGTCGTTAATTGTTTTACACACCACCTCGCAAAAATACATGACACTTCATGTCGTCTGAATTTCTTCTGTATGATCGCTGTGTTTTCCCCAATCATATAAATATATTACATAACCAATATAACATACATACCTATCACTTATGTTGACATTATTGATAATGAATGGTTAAATGCCACAAAATAGCATGCATTGTCTTCGATTGTTTACTGTTTACAGTATCATGGGATGTTTACAAATTGATTCTGCGTTCTAATTGTCTATTGTGTACTTTTAGTGTCATCACATGTGGAATAACTATACTGGCTTTATACCAGATATCGTCATTTTTATGTTGGTTCTTTAATATATTTAAATCAAAACTAGTCATCTCATAAATATTTTTGCCGGTAGAGAAGCTTACGCCTTTGCCGTAGATATTCTGTGTTTACATTGTTTCTATTCTCAGTAACAAGTGTCATGTGACAATTACTAAATATAGACTAAATTGGGCCGTTCGTCTGAGCTGAATGTAGTAGTTATCGTCATGTTCAGTTTAATACCGAATAGTCCATGTTTGGGATGATGAAAACGTGTGTAGTTATTAATTGAAACATAAATATACCATTGCGCATGAATACACCAAAAAAATATCTAGAAAAAAAATTATACCTACAATTTAAAATGTTTTTTCAACTGTAGGTATCGGATGTAATTTACTTCACTTCGACGTTCATAATTTAAAGGGAAATAACTGTCCGCAAATTTAAATCTAGTTGTCTCCATTGGCAGAAAATGTTTAGCACATGTTTTTAGTTTTTTGGGCATGTCAAATTGATTCAATGGTTCGACGTAAAATGTCAGCTATTTTAAAAGGAAATTTTCCTGCGCATGCGCATTAGCGCGTAATTCCCCCGATTGTGTTTTGTTTATAACGGTATTTATATAGGTAAACGGGTTTGTTTGAGAGTGCATGTTAACATTTCTAAACTATTTTTCCTCTCCAATCGTCTGATGATAGTGTGTAGTGATTTGTAAAGTGGGGTTGAAAAATAATCACAACATCGAGCGTTTTATTGATAATGACGAAATCTGGTGAATGACGATAACTGGTACACATCCAGTAGTCAAATTAAACCTGGAACATTAAATGATGTGTTTGACATGTTTTTGGTCATAAACATAGGGTTGAACTTAATATTTCATTTCAAATGAGATAATGTATGTAGTTAGAAATATTCACACTTGATAAAAAGTGGGTGGGGTAATATTATATCGTCTTATTATCTAATGTGGATATTTTTATATAATAAATGTAATGAAAGTATGTAATTTTGTTAGAAATATGTTAACTTTCTAAACAGCCTTTCTTTACAAGAGTTTATACCAATGCAGGGACACATACTTATTCATAAACGCCGATATGTAAACAATGTATAATTGTAAAACAGCTATGATAAAACTCCCGAAAAAAAAATCAAATCATATTCTTCGATTTTCCTCAACTTTCTTTAGTGTATACATATACATTAGAGGTATCCAAATTCATCAAGAAACCTTATGTTGCAATTTATGACGGGTCTAGAGCTAACTTGATTGGACTAATACACCTGATATACAAACATCACATCTAATTGAATTACAAACAGTGAATCAGTATATAATATAGACTATATGACCAAAATACGTTAAAAGAGATGTTGATTTACCCCACCCACTTTATTTTATATGGTATATGTTACCCGACTGTTGTATTTGCTTGTGCATACTGAAAATAGCATCTGCCATGTTAGAATTAAAATTAACATTAACACAATGTTATATCAAATCCAAATAAACTATCTCTAAAATCTGTAAGTGTGATATATCACACAATATACAATAGTTTGTCAATCAGAAGCATGCCATGTTTTCAGCCCTCATGATATAATTCCTGCCCATATGATCTCAAAACTGTGGCAAAGTGTGCAATATACCATTATTATGATTAAATCAAACCCTAACCCTGGTATGTCGCACAATATACCAAAGTTTAGAGATCAGATGTGTAGGAATTATATCTCGAGGCTAAAGCCCTCGGGCACATATAGAGTCTCAGGGATGATACATTGGCTGATATGAAAACGGACATATAATAATCTATAATTATCGAACCTATATCAATGTATAGGGTTCATGATTGTGACTATGTATACTAAGTATCAAGGATGTATGACTAATGATTTTGGAACATCTTCCAACTTTTTATATATACAACATCCACATACGCGTTGCGCGAAAATATGCGCAGATCACGCTAATTCGTCAACAGAGGGCATCCTTAAAGCAGTTTCTGATATATATAACACAAATTGCGACCGGCTTTATGACGACTTCATCTAAAAATGTATCGAGTGACCAACTTTGAATATACTGCGATTAAATCATATGCTGGGATACAAATATTCAATGATAGACATGCAATGAATAAGAACACATACCTTCAATGAAGAAGTTGATACCATTCTTCGACAAGAGCACTGGTTTTACTGGACACCCTCTAAACGTGCCTACACGTACCACTCGTGCATTCAACAATATTTCCACCGGTGACACAGACCACTCCCTGGCTGGTCCAGATGTTCCTGTCTGTTTATTTGTAGAAAAAAAAAAATCTATTATACATGACAGACAATACGTTTTTTATGACATGAGGGTTCTGTTATATTGGAGTTATTGTTACACCATAAGAGATAATGAAGAGGTACTGTTGTGCTCTTTATAAAATAATCCTATGATGAGCTATTAGGCAATGTCAATTTTCATTATGAATTACATTTTCTATGTCAACAAGAAATGTGGGTATTCCATGAAAACCTGTATTTCTAAAGCCAATTTACCCCATTAGCTTAAAAAGCATCTTCATACGTTCCATAAAAAAACTAAAGTTATTGAACGGACAATAACGGAAACATTTTCTATTATAGTACCAGTGACCTTGACCCAAGTAACCTGGAAAGTAATCCCAAGCCTACTTTTTTGAGGAATCTATGAAATTTCATCGTGATATCTTTAACAGGACTAAAGATATTACATGCAACTTAGTAGCGGTTTTCAATATATGTTTCTCTCCGAGACTATCAAGAAATGTTCATATGAAGTTTAAGAGTTAAATTTGTTAATTGATAATACTAAAAAAAGGTGGCCATTCACCTTTACAGATATCAATTTCTTACCATAGACTTTATTTTGTACCAATCCCGCAATTATTCTCTCTAAACATTCATCATTCATAACTGAAGAAAAGAACAATCAAAAGGTCATGGCTTGACATTCAAACAACAAACCTTTGACATGCCGACATATTTCTTTGATCTTTGCCGAAGTGGTGAAATATTGTGCACCTTGCGTCACTTAATTCTGGGCTTACTTGTGACAATTAATTGTGAAATACGAGGTAATTTTGAACAAGAAATATGAAACAATAAAATGCTACCGTTTTATTATTCTAATAACCCATACCCTCAACGATATATAGACCTTCTGACTTCTACACCGAATTTCGTCATGTAGACCTTTTGACTTTTACACCGAATTTTGAATTTCATCATTTCATGTATAATAGTGTCTCAGTAAACCCATTCCCTGCCCGTGAACTGCAATGCTTTCGAAAACACAAGAGAAATAAGACCCTGAAACATGCCAGTGAAACGTAATGCTTCGCAAAGCAGTAGGTATCTAGAACAACCGAAGATCCTCTGTATAGAAGCAGAGTTGTTCTCCAATAGTTGAAAATGACAAAAACGCCTAGAACTATCAGAGATACTCTGTTTGCAACCAGAGTTATTTTCCAACAGTTGAAGATTATAAGAATCTTTCATGGGTATCCGGTGAAGATAGGGAATTCCAACCCGAGGTATAAGTGTTTTAATCAATAAAAACACTTATACCTCCAGTTGGAATTTCCTATCTGAACCGAATACCCATGATAGATTCTTTTTCTTGCATATCAGAGACATGTTGCGTGTTGACGCCGCCAGCTATTAACGTTTTGCATGTTTTCCTGCATACCGGATGTTGGTGAGCGCGTAACTTTTATCTTTACCCATAAAGATAAGACTTTCCATCCCCCATGTAAATTGTGGATAGCCTTATCCGGTATGCAAGAAAAAACAGCTTCGTGTCGAAGATAAATTTGTTATCGACAAAAAACATCATAAAAATATTAGTCTATGTCTTTCAAGTTGATATCTTTCCAGTGGTGTCTAAAAAATGGCTTTATTTCATAAATATTAAATCACTGACAACCTGAATCAGAAATTTTCTTTCAAAATAGTGTTTAATATATACTTGTTAACATAATAAGCCAATAATAAACCGGAAAGCGTTAACACCTTCCTACTGACAGAAACAACCGAATTTCACGGTTTATACCACATCCTGTAAGAAATGAACTGTGAAATAGCCTAGAGGAAGGAATTACCAGTTTAAACAATAGTGTTCTTTTAATTTAATTAGCTGACCTTGCGATCAGCTGTTTATCATGTGTGTCAACTCAGTTGCTTGTGGCAATTGACTGGTTTCAACTGGATTAACCGACTTGTGTTTTATCACGATGCATAATTACTGGTAACTCATACTTTATAAATATGAAATAATGATTTAAAATAACAAACACTATCATTATTTCACAGTTCAATTAAAATAATGAGTGTTAGCATTTTGTTGCCTGCCTCTAAATTCCCACAATTAAAATGATCACGCACTTCCTGTGCTCACAATGTGTATAATTACATTTTGCACATTAAATTTGATAAAAAATTTACCAAAATTTGGTTAGCAATTTGTGATGTGTCCCAAACTAAAAATAATTATTTTCCTAAAATTCAAGGTTGTCCCAACCCTTATGGTGTCCAAACTTATACAGTGAATACGGTATAATACAGTAAATATTCATATCTCCGTTTACTGTATTCACCGTATAAGTTTGGACACCGTATATAACAAATTTTACTGTTATAACAAATTTTAGAGACAAAAGTCAAAATGTAGCACTACTCGTACACACTTTGAGCCTTTTATAAGAGTGTAAGGTGATATATAGACTTTTAAGTTAGAACAAAGCTTGAAGAGATGTTTTTTATAATTGGGTGATGATTACCTTGACCACTGACCCCAAAATAAATAGATGCTCTCTTTTTATTGCGGGTATGTTTCATTCACTATTGTGCAGACAAGATTTTAAATGGTCAGGTCATGGTGACCTTGACCTTTGACCTTACCCCTCACCACTGTGGGTTCGAGTTTGTATGGGATCAGGAATCTTTAAGTGGGGAAGCTATCCAGCTGGCTTGCGGAACGTCAGTGGTTTTACCCAGGTGCCGCCCGTGCACAAATATTGACGGGAGGGGCACCTGGGGTCTTCCTCCACGAAATTTGATTTGAATGGTGTTTAACGTAATTTTTAGCACATGTTAGGCCATATATGACAGTTAATTTGTAGTGGTAGAGGCAGGCCACCTCATTTTCCCTGGGTAGAACCAGTACTGTATACCTCCCGCCATCCATAACAAGAGATGTTTGTAAAACATATATGCCCCCCTTCAACGGCCATGACACAAACATTCCTGCCAAGTTTCGAGTTTGTAGTGCAAGCTCACAGTTCTTGAGTTATCGCGAAGAAAAGCAATTTTTAGTGATTTCTTTACACCTTTTGTTACCATGGCATCCATATTTCTGAGGCAAATCTACCCAAAATGGGAAGTGCACAACTACAACATGACACAAACATTCCTGCCAAGTTTCGAGTTTGTAGTGCCAGATGTTCTTGAGTTCTTCCTCTCTTCTTTTACAATAATGGCAAAGAATCAGGGGGGGGGGGGGGGGGGGGGGGGGGGGGGGGGGGGGAATGGGAATGGGAATGGGGGGGGGAATGGGGGGGGAATGGGAATGGCAATGTAGCCAGCACCGACTTAAATCCAAGGATCGAGTCAGCACTGACTACATGTGATGGCAGGGAATTCCAAGCTGTAATTGTGCGAGGAAAGTATGAATATTTATAATAGTCAACTGTGGTGATGGGTTTTTGATATGCTAGATGATGATTGTGTCTGGTTTGACGGGTATATGCCGTTAAGTACTGAGAAGGGAGGATGCCGACCTGGTTGTAAACTATTTTGTAGAAAAGAGAAAGGCGGTTTGAAGAGAGTCCCATTTCAAGTTAGATAGTAGATTGGTAAATGTGCTTGGAGCCTTGGAATAGTTGTTGCACACAAATCTAGCAGCTCTCCTTTGTACCCCTTCAAGTTTCTGTATATCCTTGATATGATACGGATCCCATACAGAGGAGCTGTACTCAAGGGTTGGTCGGACTATGGAGCTGTATGCTGCTTGTTTAGTTACGCGTCTTGCAGAGTGTAGGTTGGTTTCAGGAATCCAAGGCTTTGGCTAGCTTTATTTGTGACTTTGTTGACATGTAGGGACCATGATAAGTCTGATGTGAATTCCACCCCTAGATATGTAGCTTGGTTTACTGTTGATAGTGTTTGATTATTAATTTTGTAAGTAGTGTTGATATTTATCGAGAAGACAAGCAATATTTAGTGACTTTTTTAAATGTTTTGTTACCATGGCAACCACATTTCTTAGGTGAATCTACCCAAAAAGGGAGGTGCACAACTACACCATGACACAAACATTCCTGCCAAGTTTCCAGTTTGTAGTGCCAGCCGTTCTTGAGTTATCATGAAGACAAACAATTTTTACTGATTTTCTTTTCAAGTTTAGTTACCATGGCAACCACATTTCACAGGCAAATCAACCCAAAAGTGGAGGTGCACAACTACACCATGACACAACCATTCCTGCCATGTTTCCAGTTTGTAGCGCCACCTGTTCTTGAGTGATCGCGAAGACAAGCAATTTTTAGTGATTTTTTACAAGTTTGGTTACCATGGAAACCACATTTCTTATGGGAATCTACCCAAAAGGGGAGGTGCACAGCTACACCATTACAAAACCATTCCTGCTAAGTTTCGAGTTTGTAGTGCCAGCTGTTCTTGAGTTATCGCGAAGACAAGATTTCGGGACGGACCGACATTTAAATTGCAAAGCAATATGGGCATAAAAACCAACACTTTCTCACTTCACAAGTGGCCATATGACCATAGCTGTTGGAGTGACTATAAAATCCACTTCAATGCATATAATAGAGAACAAGTTCAGATTATAAGCTAAAACCGACAGGCAGACATGACGTACCACAGTATATTCTTCTTCGAAAAATGCAGATATAACTAGACGGGGTTGTTTTTGTAACAAAAACATATGTCTCCCCCCATAATTTATGAACCAACCTGGCCGAAAGTTGCGCTCTGCACGTAGTCTCGATATGGTGAACATTTGTGCAAAGTTATTTCAAAATCCCTCAAGCAGTTCAAGAGATATGGAGAGGACATGAAATATAGTGCAAATGACCTTCGACCTCTAAATGTGACCTTGACCTTGAACGGAGGTGGCTGGAATTTGCGCTCTGCATGTCGTCTCGATATGGTGAACATTTGTGGCAAGTTATTTTCAAATCCCTCAAGCGGTTTAAGAGATATGGTGGAGACACGACTTTTGACGGACATAGTTCCAGACAGACAGAGATCCAATGTCTCCCCAGTATGTGGGGAGACATAATAAATAGAGTTCAATAACCAGTGTTTTTGAGGTACGGGAAATATCTCCCAAGGTAGAGAAATGGCCCTGATATAAGAACGAGTGCGAATCACGAGTTCTTATATCAGGAGCCATTTCTCTACCGAGAGAGATATTTTCAGTATCTCAAAAACACTGGTTATTAAACTATATATTACATAATTTAAAATGATATTTTATTAATATTTCTAATGGTTCACGCCTTTTTACACCAGTTTGCACGAGAACGTTACGTCATACAAACAAAACAAGAGGCCCTACTGTGTAAAGATGTCATATTTAGCCTTTTCCTATATAAACTTTGGGTGGCCACGGTGGCCATTTTGATTATTGCAAGAAAACAAAAATCACAAACTTAATAATCGCTAACCATTGTGATAAAGTTTCAACAAAATCCTTCAAAAGTTTTCAGAGAAGATTTCATATTTTAACTTTTTCCTATATAATTCTATGTAAACCTTGGGTCACCATGGCAACCATTTTGATTATTCGATGAAAACGAAAAACACAAATTTGATAGAGGCCAAACCAATGAACATGTATATGATATTTCCCTGGAATGGATTAAGTGGTTTCGGTGATGTAGTTTGAAATTTCCTTAAATTTGACTTAGTTTTAGCCATGGGTGCCATCTTGGACAACTGAAGGCTGTGAAAAACACAAATCTCAGGCGCACTATCCCAAAGATCATTGTGATAAAGTTTCAACAAAATCCTACAAGAGGTTTCAGAGAAGATGTCAATTTTAGCCTTTTCCTATATAACTCTATGTAAACTTTGGGTCGTCGTGTCAGCCATTTTTATTATTCGACGATAACAAAAAACACAAATTTGATAGAGGCCAACCCAAGGAACATGTATATGATATTTCACTGGAATGGATTAAGTGGTTTCGGAGATGTCGTTTGAAATTTCTTTAAATTTGAACTAATTTTAGCCATGGTGGCCATTTTGGATGACTGACGGCCGCGAAAAATATAAACCTGAGGAGGACTATCCCAAAGATCATTGTGATTAAGTTTCATCAAAATCCTTTAACCGGTTTCAGAGAAGATGTCATTTTTAGCCTTTTCCTATATAACTCTATGTAAACTTTGGGTTGACGTGGTGGCCATTTTGATTATTCGACGATAACGAAAAACACAAACTTGATAGAGGCCAACCTAAGGAACATGTTTATGATATTTCTCAAGAATAGAATAAGTGGTTTTGGAGAAGATGTCGTTTGAAAAATCTGAGAGGAAATATCCCAAAGATCATTGTGATTTAAGTTTCATCAAAATCCTTCAAGCGGTTGCAGAGAAAATGTCATTTTTAACGCTTTCCTACATAACTCTATGTAAACTTTGGGTTGCTGTATCGGCCATTTTGATTATTCAACGATAACAAAAATCACAAACTTGATAGAGGCCAACCCAAGGAACATGTTTATGATATTTCACAAGAATGGAATAAGTGGTTTCGGAGATGTCGTTTGAAATTTTCTTAAATTTGACCTTATTTTAGCCATGGTGGCCATGTTGGATAACTGCCTGACACGAAAAACACAAATCTGAGGGAGACTATCCTAAAGATCATTGTAATGAAGTTTCATCAAAATCCTTCAAGCGGCTTCAAAAAAGATGTCATTTTTCATGTTTTTAGCCTTTTCCTATATAAGTCTATATGTAAACTTTGAGTCGCCATGGCGGCCAATTTGATTACTCAACGATAACAAAAAACACAAACTTGATAGAGGCCAACCCAAGCAACATATTTATGTTTGATCTAGTTTTATCCATGGTGGCCATCTTGGATGACTGGCGACAATGAAAAACACAAATCTGAGAGGGGCCCTCTCAAGTAACATTGTGATGAAGTTTCATCAAAATCCTTCAAGCGGTTTCAGAGGAGATGTCAATTTTATAAAATTGTTAACAGACAGACAGATGGACAGACATATGGACAGACGGACGACGGACGAAAAGTGATCACATAAGCATGCCTGGCCTCTGGCCAGTAGAGCTAAAAATGGGTGGGGGTGTTTATATATTAACTTTCTAAACAAATGTGGTCAATATCAGATAAAAAATGAAGTAACTACAGATTTAACAAAGGAAAATAAAATATAGCATTTTTCACCAAATCAACGGCAATAACTCTGTCGTTATTAAAAGATCTAGCTGGTTTTTTAACTTGTCAAAGATTTCACTGATTACCACGCTTTGCACAACTAGACATCATACTCCAACAAGCCGTTTAGGAGGAGTAGCGCCGACAAGAAATTTAAAGTAAAAAAGTCAAAGGGCCATAACTCCGTCATAAATCAGCAAACTGGAACAAAAGTGCGATATGCACAACTAGACATCTTATCGAAAAGTCCCATATCAAATATCACTTATAGTTTTCAAAAAGTAGTCTCTACAAATTTGTTTTTTAAATCTCTATTTATAGCCGTGGTGGCCATCTTGAATTTCCGGCTGACCTGAAAAGTTGCTAGGATCAAGAAGACATCAACAGCAACATTCCTGTGAAGTTTCATGGAAATCAGTCAAGTAGTCTCAGAGGAGTAGTCGATACAAGTTTTTACTATATAACTCTGTGTAAACAAAGATGGTCACTTTTAGCCATGTTAAATGTCGATTCAAAATATTTTTCAACAAGGATCAACATCATGCCTTGCTGATCATTTTAGAAAAAGTCCCATATCAATATCACTTATAGTTTTCAAGAAGTAGTCGCTACAAACTTGTTGTTTAAAAATCTATTTTTGGCCGTGGCAGCCATTTGAATTTCCGGCAGACCTGAAATTTGCTAGGATCAATTAGACATCAAGAGCAACATTACCTGTGAAGATTCATGAAAATCTGTTAAGTAGTTTCAGAGGAGTAGTCGCTACAAGTTTTTACTATATAACTCTATGTAAACAAAGATGGCCACTGGCAGCCATGTTTAACGTCGAATCAAAATGATTTTTGACAAGGACCAACATCATGTCAGACTGATCATTTTAAAAAAAGAATATCACTTATAGCTTTCAAGAACTAGTCACTACAAACTTGTTTTTTAAAAATCTATTTTTAGCTTTTGCGGCAATCCTGGATTTCACATCAACATGAGTTTTCACTAGGATCAACTAGACATCATAGGCAACATTCCTGCAAAGTTTCATGAAAATCCATCCAGTAGTTTCAGAAGAGTAGTCGCCGCAAAAAAAAGTTTACGGACAAACAGAAGACGGACACCGCACTACTGCATAAGCTCTACTGGTCTTAGATCAGTAGAGCTAAAAACCGTTGAATACATCTATACTTTTAATCGGCACCTGAACACCTGGCTAGAGTTTTGATAAACGGTTTTGTATTGCAATTTTGACATTATTTGGAGTGTTATGTTCTTTAACAAGATAGCATTTTTAACTAAATCAAGAGCCCTAACTCCTCTGTTACTGGTCCGACTGGTCCAACATAGAAAAAAAAAAAATTAAAAAAATAAATAAATAAATAAAAAATTAAAAAAAAATTAAACAAAAATTAAAAAAAAAAAAAAATGTAAACAAATTAAAAAAAAAAAGGTTAACAAATTAAAAAAAAATTATAAAAAAAAAATACCCCCCCCCCCCCCCCCCACCCCCACCCCACATCTGTGCCATGTGGTTCCAGAGAAGATTTTTTTTTTCAGTTTTTGCCGATACAAGCCTAAGTAAAACTGTGACCCCCAGGGTGGGGCCAAATGTGACCAATGGGTCAACATTTGAACAAACTTGGTAGAAGACCCAGCAAATGCAAAATATTAAACCTCTGGCTCTTGCAGTTTCAGAGAAGATTTTTTTAAGTTTTTCCCTATACATGTCTATGTAAAACATGTGACCCTTGGGGCGGGGTCAAATGTGACCCGAGGGTCACCATTTGAACAAACTTGGTAAAGGACCATAAGCTTATAGCAAATGCAAATTAATAAACCTCTGGCTCTTGCAGTTCCAGAGAAGAAGATTTTTTTCAGTTTTTCCCTATACAAGCATTTATGTAAAACTGTGGCCCTGGGGCGGGGCTAGATGTGACCCCAGGATCACCATTTGAACAAAATTGGTAAAGGACCATAGGCTTATAGCAACAGCAAAATATTAAACCTCTGGCTCTTGCAGTTTCAGAGAAGATTGTTTAAGTTTTTCCCTATACATGTCTATGTAAAACATGTGACCCTTGGGGCGGGGCCAAATGTGACCCCAGGGTCACCATTTAAACAAACTTGGTATAGGATCATAAGCTTATAATAAATGTAAAATATCAAACCTCTGACTCTTGTAGTTTCCGAGAAGAAGATTTTTAAAAAAAAGATCCTATATAAGAAATATACAAGAGGCCCAAGAGGGCCTGTGGACGCTCTACTGGCTATGTTGGCTCTTATAACATCAATGAAGCGAGTGACTGCCATTTACCGTATTAACGAGGCAAAATATAGCATTTTTAACTAAATCAAGAGCCATAATTCCTCTGTTACTGGTCCGACTGGTCCAACATAGAGCTAAAAAAAAAAAAATATATATATTAAGGAATAATTTCAAAAAAAAAAAATATGAAAAAAAAATTAAAAAAAAAATTAAAAAAAAATAAAAAAAAATAATAATAATAATTAAAATAAAATTAATAATAATATAAAAAAGACAGTCGTAAAAGCTGGTAAAGTTTGGCAAAGATCAGATGCAAAATGAAGGCCCTATCGAACGACGAGGCAAATTATAGCATTTTTAACAAAATCAAGGGCAATAACTCCGCTGTTACTGGGCCGATCTGGTTGTTTTTCGAACCTGACAAAGCTTTCATAGACATTAACAATCTGGTGAAGTTTGGTAAAGATCGGATGAAAAATAATGGCCCTATCGTCTTAACGAGAAAAAATATATCATTTTGAAGTAAATTAAGGGCCATAACTCCGATGTTACTGGTCCGATATGGCTGGATTTAGAACTTGTTCGAGCTTTCATTGATATTAACAATCTGATTAAGTTTGGTAAAGATCGGATGAACAATGAAGCCCCTATAGTCTTAACGAGGCAAAATATAGCATTTTTAACTAAATCAAAGGCCATAACTCCGCTGTTACTAGTCAGATATGGCTGATTTTCAAACTTGTCCAAGCTTTCATTGATATTAACAATCTGATCAAGTTTGGTAAAGATCGGATGAACAATGAAGCCCCTATCGTCTTAACGAGGCAAAATATAGCATTTTTAACTAAATCAAGGGCCATAACTTCGCTGTTACTGGTCCGATATGGCTGCTTTTCAAACTTGTTCAAGCTTTCAACGACAATAACAATCTGATAAAGATTGGTAAAGGTCGGATGAACAATGAAGCCCCTATCGTCTTAACGATGCAAAACATAGCATTTTTAACTAAATCAAGGGCTACAACTCCGCTGATACTAGTCCGATATGGCTGGTTTTCGAACTTGTCCGAGCTTTCATTGATATTAACAATGTGGTAAAGATAGGATGAAAAACGAAGGCCCTATTGTCTTAACGAGGCAAAATATAGCAATATAGCATTTTTAACTAAATCAAGGACCATAACTCCGTTGTTACTGGTCCGATCTGGCTGGTTTTCGAACTTGTCCGAGCTTTCATTGATAAACAATGTGGTAAAGTTTGATAAAGAGAGGATGAAAAATGAAGGCCCTATCGTCTTAACGAGGCAAAATTTAGCAATATAGCATCTTTAACTAAATCAAGGGCCATTACTCTGCTGTTACTTGTCCGATCTGGCTGGTTTTCAAACTCATCCGAGCTTTCATTGATATTAACAACCTGTTAAAGTTTGGTAAAGATCGGATGAAAAATAAAGGCCCTATCGTCTTAACGAGACAAAAGTTAACAACGGACGGACGGACGGACGACGGACGGACGGACGACGGACGGACGACGGACGGACGGACGACGGACGGACGGACGACGGACAACTCGGCATCCCATAAGCTCTGCTGGCCTTCGGCCAGTAGAGCTAAAAAAGATCGTACAGGGAAAGTAGCATTCAAGGAGGACAGTAAACCACAAAACACAGAAACAAACACGCAAACAGACAAACAATAAGGCAAAAGCAATAATAAATGCAAACGACATCACAAACACAAAAAGGGTTGACAATAGGGCTAGCGCCTTGGAACGGTCAGTGGCAAAGTAGGCCACTGGGGGTTTAAACCGGTTCTAGGTCTATGTAAAACTGTGACCCTTTGGGCGGGGACAAATTTGACCCCAGGGTCACCATTTGAACAAACTTAGTAGAGGACCATAAACTGATGCTACATGTTATACAAGAGAGCTCTGTGCCATGTGGTTCCAGAGAAGAAGATTTTTTTCATTTTTGCCTATACAAGCCAATGTAAAACTGTGACCCCCGGGGTGGGGCCAAATGTGACCCCTGGGTCACCATTTGAACAAACTTGGTAGAGGACCACAAGCTTATAGCAAATGCAAAATATTAAACCTCTGGCTCTTGCAGTTTCAGAAAATAAGATTTTTTAAGTTTTTCCCAATACATGTCTATATAAAACAATGTGACCCTTGGGGCGGGGCAAATGTGACCGAGGGTCACATTTGAACAAACTTGGTAAAGGACCATAAGCTTATGTAAATGAAAAATATCAAACCTCTGGCTGTTGTAAGTTTCCGAGAAGAAGATGAAGAAAAAAATCCAATATAAGTCTATGTAAAATTGTGACCCCCGGGGCGGGGACAAATTTGACCCCAGGGTCACCATTTGAACAAACTTAGTAGAGGACATAAGCTGATGCTACATGTTATACATCAGAGCTCTGTGCCTTGTGGTTTCAGAGAAGATTTTTTAAAGTTTTTCCCTATATGTCTATATGAAAAACATGGAAAACCTCAATATACAAACTTTGGACCCCCGGGGCACGGCCATTTTGACCCCGGGGACTTTATTTGAACAAACTTCATAGTCTAGGCGTTGGCAATCATTTTAAAGAAAAACTGTTGAAATCTGTCCAGCGGTTCTGGAGAAGAAGATTTTTTGAGGTTTCAACCATATATGGTAATGGCAGCCATCTTGGATGTTCAGCGCTGACCTAATTTTAACAAATCTAAAAAGCATTCATCTAAGGATCATCCATGTGAAGTTTGGTCAAAATTAGCCAAGCAGTTTCTGAGGAGAAGTCGTTTGAAGAAAAGTAAACGGACGTACGGACGACGGACGGACGACGGAAGACGGACAACACCCCATCCCATAAGCTCTGCTGGCCCTTGGCCAGTAGAGCTAAAAACAACTTGATAGAGGCCAACAACAGGAACATGCATATTATATTTAACTAGAATGGAATATGTGGTAATATGTCGTTTGATAAATGTCCTTAAATTTGACCTAAGTTTAGCCATGATGTCTATCATGGATGACTGGAGGCCCCAAAAAACGCGAATCTGACGTTTTTAACGTTTTCCTAAATAACTCTATGTAAACTTTGGGTCGCTGTGATGGCGATTTTGATTATTTGACGATAACGAAAAAAACAAACTTGATAGAGGCTATCCCAAGGAACATGTTTATGATATTTCACAAGAATGCATAAGTGGTTTCGGAGGAGATGTTGGTTTGAAATGTCCTTAAATTCGACCTAATTTTAGACATGGCGACCATCTCGGAATGACTGGCGGCCGCGAAACACATAAATCTGCGCGGGACTATCCCAAATATCATGGTGATTAAGTTTAATCAAAATCCTTCAAGAGGTTTCAGAGAAGATGCCATTTTTAACCTTTTCCTATATAACTCTATGTAAACTTTGGGTCGCCGCGGTGTTTATTTTGATTATTAGACGAAAACGAAAACACAAACTTGGTAAGAGGCCACCCATGGAACATGTATATGATATTTCACAAGAATGGAATAAGTGGTTTTGGAGATGTCATTTGAAATTTCCTTAAATTTAAACTAGTTTTAGCCATGGCGGCCATCTTGGATGACTGGCAGCCGCAAAAAACACAAATCTGAGAGGGACTATCCCAAAGATCATTGTGATTTAAGTTTCACTAAACACCTTCAAGCGGTTTCAGAGAAGATGGCGGCCGCGAAAAACACAAATCTGAGAGGGACTATCCCAAATATCATTGTGCTTACGTTTCAACAAAATCTTCAGGCAGTTTCAGAGATGTAATTTTTAACCTTTTCCTATATAAGGTAAGGCCAGAAAAAAAAACACCTGTGTTTCTGGTTACCTGACCGTCCCTATTTTTTGGCGCCGACCCTACAGTTTTTTATCAAAAAATAAAAACAAGAGGTCAATGACCTTGAAGCTCTACTGATTGATTTTGATTTCAGGAAGTAGTCGCTACAGACTTGTTTTTTGAAATCTATTTTTAACCGTGGCGGCCATCTTGAATTTCAGGCCGACCTGAAATTTTGCTAAGATCAATAAGACATTAAGAGCAACATTCCTGTAAAGTTTCATGAAAATCCGTCAGGTAGTTTCAAAGAAGTAGTCGCTACAAGTTTTCATTATATAACTCTATGTAAACAAAGCAGCCATGTTTAAGGTCAAATCAAAACGATATTCGACAAGGACCAACATCATGTCATACTGATCATTATAGAAAAGTCCCATATCAATATCTCTTATTGTTTTGAAGAAGTAGTCGCTACAAATTTATTTATGTTAAATCTATTTTTAGCTGTGGCGGCCATCTTGAATTTCCGGCCGACCTGAAATTTTTCTAGGATCAACTAGACATCAAGAGCAACATTCCTGTGAAGTTTCATGAACATCCGTCAAGTAGTTTCAGAGGAGTAGTCGCTACAAGTTTTTACTATATAACTCTATGTAACCAAAGATGGCCACTGGCAGCCATGTTTAACGTCGAATCAAATAATTTTCCACAAGGATCTACATCATGTCATGCTGATCATTTTAGAAAAAGTCCATATCAATATCACTTATAGTTTTCAAGAAGTAGTCGCTACAAACTTATTTTTTAAAAATCTTTTTTTAGCTGTGACGGCATCTTGAATTTCCGGCCGACCTGAAAATTTGATAGGATCAATTAGACATCAAGAGCAACATTCCTGTAAAGTTTCATGACAATCCGCCAAGCAGTTTCAGAGGAGTAGTCGCTACAAGTCTTTACTATATAACTCTATGTAAACAAAGATGGCCGCTGGCAGCCATGTTTAACGTTGAATCAAAACGATTTTTGACTAGGATCAACATCATGTAATGCTGATCATTTTAGAAAAAGTCCCATATCAATATCACTTATAGTTTTCAAGAAGTAGTCGCTACAAACTTATTTTTTAAAAATCTATTTTTAGCTGTGGCGCCATCTTTGAATTTCCGGCCGACCTGAAATTTTCTAGGATCAATTAGACATCAAGAGCAACATTCCTGTAAGTTTCATGAAAATCCGCAAGTAGCTTTCGAGAGTAGTCGCTACAAGTTTTTACTATATAACTCTATGTAAACAAAGATGGCAGCTGGCAGCCATGTTTAACGTCGAATCAAAACGATTTTCGACTAGGATCCAACATCATGTCATGCTGATCATTTTAGAAAAAGTCCCATATCAATATCCCTTATAGTTTTCAAGAAGAAGTCGCTACAAACTTGTTTTTAAAACTCTATTTTTAGATTTGGCGGCCATCTTGGGATTTCACATCTACATGAATTTTTGCTAGGATCACTAGACTTCATGGGCAACATTTCTGTAAAGTTTCATGAAAATCCATTCAGTAGTTTCAGAGGAGTAGTCTCGCTACAAAAAAAAAGTTAACGACAGACGGACGGACGGACGGACGACGGACACCGCACACGGCATAAGCGGACGACGGACACCGCACCACGGCATAAGCTCCGCTGATCTCTGATCAGTTGAGCTAAAAATAGTACGAAAAAGCTGGGTACGAAACGGTAATATACGAAAAGATTGAGTATGAAACATGCGCTAAAACCCGTTTTGGCTATTCGTATTGGAAAATGCAGCCATGGGACAGAGCAGAAGTTATGAAAAACATTAAGCATGACATGCTGCCAGCAGATTTGTTCTTCCAATACCACCCAGCCTCAGGAAAATTATAAAATTCAATCGTATGTAAACTCGTAATGGCAGAAAATATGTGTTTTCAATTTATTTTATTCAAAACAAACAAGTTAAGAAGATATCATGAGGTTGTTTACCTTCTCTCCTTGCAAAATCACTACAAATTAACTACTTGACAAAGTTAAAGATACCTTTAACATCGTCCAAACCACATGGGCAAAAAAAAAAAAAAAAAAAAAAAAAAAAAAAAAAAAATACCGACCTACCTACCCTAATTTTTTCAGCTGAGTAACCAGAAACACAGGTATTTTTTTTTCTGGCCTAATGTTGAATGAAAATAATGTTCGACTAGAATCAACATCATGTCATGCTGATCATTTTAGAAAAAGTCCCATATCAATATCACTTATAGTTTTTAAGGAGTAGTCGCTACAAACCTATTTTTTAAAAATCTATTTTTAGCTGTGGCGGCCATCTTGAATACCTGGAAAACCTGAAATTTTGTTAGGATCAATTAGACATCAAGAGCAACATTCCTGTACAGTTTCATCAAAATCTGCCAAGTAGTTTCAGAGGAGTAGTCGCTACAAGTTTTTACTTTATAACTCGATGTAAACAAAGGTGGCCACTGGCAGCCATGTTTAAGGTCGAATCACGGCATAAGCTCTGTTGATCTCTGATCAGTCGAGCTAAAAACAAAGACAGGCGGGGGGAGGGAGGGGGGAGCAGGGGGAGGGGCTTGGAGGGCAAGGGTAGGGGCATGTAGGATGGTGCGAATACCCCAATAATGGGTGAAGTATGAATAAGATGCATGCTATAAACAAGAGGTCAATGACCTTGAAGCTCTACTGAAAGGTTTTTGATAGATCAGCAATCCCGTGAAGTTTTATGAAAATCTGTCATGTAGTTTCAGACGAGTAGTCGCTACAAGTTTTTACTATATAACCCTATGTAAACAAAGATGGTCTTGGCACCCATGTTTAACGTAGAATCAAAATAATTTTCATCATGTCATGCTGATCATTTTAGAATATGTCCCATATCAATATCACTTATAGTTTTCAAGAAGTAGTCGCTACATATTTGTTTTATAAAAATCTATTTTTAGCCATCTTGAATTTCCACCCTGCCTGAGATTTTGCTAGGATCAACTAGACATCAAGAGCAACATTCCAGTAAAGTTTCATGAAAATCTGTCAAGTAGCTTCAGAGGAGTAGTCGCTACAACTTTTTATTGTATAACTCAATGTAAACAAAGATG
This sequence comes from Cyrtodaria siliqua, assembly GCA_037043455.1. Classification (NCBI taxonomy): domain Eukaryota; kingdom Metazoa; phylum Mollusca; class Bivalvia; order Adapedonta; family Hiatellidae; genus Cyrtodaria; species Cyrtodaria siliqua. Next base: position 16,240 of record JAWPHD010009604.1, on the reverse strand, counting down.
GCCACTGGCGGCCATGTTTAATGTCCAATCAAAATATTTTTCGAAAAGGACCAACATCATCTAATGCTGATCATTTTAGAAAAGTTCCATATCAATATCACTTATAGTTTTCAACAAGTAGTCACTACAAACTTGCTTTTTAAAAATCTATTTTCAGCTGGTGCAGCCATCTTGAATTTCCGGGCAACCTGAAATTTTGCTAGGATCAATTAGACATCAGGATCAACATTCCTGTGAAGTTTTATGAAAATCTGTCCAGTAGTTTCAGAGGAGTAGTCGCTAAAACTTTTTACTATATATAACTCTATGTAAACAAAGATGGCAGCTGGCGGCCATGTTTAATGTTGAATCAAAATAATTTTAGACAAGGATCAACATCATGTCATGCTGATCATTTTAGAAAAGTCCCATATCAATATCCCTTATAGTTTTCAACAAGTAGTCCTCGAAATCTTTATGTGAGGAAGCTATCCAGCTGGCTTGTGGAACGTCGGTGGTTCTACCCAGGTGCCCGCCCGTGCACGAAAATTGCTCGGAGGGGCACCTGGGGTCTTCCTCCACCAATGGAAGCTGGAAAGTCGCCATATGACCTTAGCTGTTGGTGCGACTATAAAATCCAATTCAATTTAATTCAGCAAGTAGTCACTACAAACTTGTTTTTTAACAAGAGGTCAATGACCTTGAAGCTCTACTGATTGATTTTGATTTCAGGAAGAAGTCGCTACAGACTTGTTTTTTGAAAAATTATTTTTAGCCGTGGCGGCCATCTTGAATTTCCGGCCGACCTGATATTTTGCTAGGATCAATTAGACATCAAGAGCAACATTCCTGTGAAGTTCATGAAAATCCGTCAAGTAGTTTCAGAGGAGTAGTCGCTACAAGTTTTCATTATATAACTCTATGTAAACAAAGATGGCCACTGACAGCCATGTTTAACATTGAATCAAAACGATTTTTGACAAGGACCAACATCATGTCATGCTGATCATTTTAGAAAAAGTCCCATATCAATATCACTTATAGTTTTCAAGAAGTAGTCGCTACAAACTTGTATTTTGAAAATCTATTTTTAGCCATGGCGGCCATCTGGAATTTTCGGCCGACCTGAAATTTTGTTAGGATCAATTAGACATTAAGAGCAACATTCCTGTAAAGTTTCATGAAAATCTGCCAAGTAGTTTCAGAGGAGTAGTCGCTACAAGTTTTTACTATATAATTCTATGTAAACAAAGATGGCCGCTGGCAGCCATGTTTAACGTCGAATCAAAACGATTTTGACAAGGACCAACATCATGTCATGCTGATCATTTTAGAAAAAGTCCCATATCAATATCAATTATAGTTTTCCAAGAAGTAGTCGCTACAAACTTGTATTTTTAAAATCTATTTTTAGCCATGGCGGCCATCTTGAATTTCCCGCCGACCTGAAATTTTGCTAGGATCAATAAGACATTAAGAGCAACATTCCTGTAAAGTTTCATGAAAATCCGCCAAGTAGTTTCAGAGGAGTAGTCGCTACAAGTTTTTACTATATAACTCTGTGTAAACAAAGATGGCCGCTGGCAGCCACGTTTAACGTCGAATCAAAACGATTTTTGATAAGGACCAACATCATGTCATGCTGATCATTTTAGAAAAAGTCCCATATCAATATCACTTATAGTTTTCAAGAAGTAGTCGCTACAAACTTGTATTTTTAAAATCTATTTTTAGCCATGGCGGCCATCTTGAATTTCCCGCCGACCTGAAATTTTGCTAGGATCAATAAGACATCAAGAGCAACATTCCTGTAAAGTTCATGAAAATCCGTCAAGTAGTTTCAGAGGAGTAGTCGCTACAAGTTTTCATTATATAATTCTATGTAAACAAAGATGGCCGCGGACAGCCATGTTTAACATCTAATCAAAATGATTTTTGACAAGGACCAACATCATGTAATGCTGATCATTTTAGAAAAAGTCCCATATCAATATCACTTATAGTTTTCAAGAAGTAGTCGCTACAAACTTGCATTTTGAAAATCTATTTTTAGCCATGGCGGCCATCTTGAATTTCCGGCCGACCTGAAATTTTGCTAGGATCAATTAGACATCAAGAGCAACAGTTCTGTGAAGTTTCATGAAAATCCGTCAAGTAGTTTCAGAGGAGTAGTCGCTACAAGTTTTCATTATATAACTCTATGTAAACAAAGATGGCCACTGGCAGCCATGTTTAATGTTGAATCAAAATAATGTTCGACTCGGATAACCATCATGTCATGCTGATCATTTTAGAAAAAGTCCCATATCAATATCACTTATAGTTTTCAAGAAGTAGTCGCTACAAACTTGTATTTTTAAAATCTATTTTTAGCCATGGCGGCCATCTTGAATTTCCCGCCGACCTGAAATTTTGCTAGGATCAATAAGACATTAAGAGCAACATTCCTGTAAAGTTTCATGAAAATCCGCCAAGTAGTTTCAGAGGAGTAGTCGCTACAAGTTTTTACTATATAACTCTATGTAAACAAAGATGGCCGCTGGCAGCCACGTTTAACGTCGAATCAAAATGATTTTTGATAAGGACCAACATCATGTCATGCTGATCATTTTAGAAAAAGTCCCATATCAATATCACTTATAGTTTTCAAGAAGTAGTCGCTACAAACTTGTATTTTGAAAATTTATTTTTAGCCGTGGCGGCCATCTTGAATTTCCGGCCGACCTGAAATTTTGCTAGGATCATTTAGACATCAAGAGCAACATTCCTGTGAAGTTTCATGAAAATCCGTCAAGCAGTTTCAGAGAAGTAGTCGCTACAAGTTTTCATTATATAACACTATGTAAACAAAGATGGCCGCTGGCAGCCATGTTTAACGTCAAATCAAAACGATTTTTCGCCATGACCTACATCATGTCATGCTGATCATTTTAGAAAAAAGTCCCATATCAATATCACTTATAGTTTTCAAGAAGTAGTCGCTACAAACTTAGTTTAAAAAATCTATTTTAAGCTTTGGCGGCCATCTTGGATTTCACATCAACATGAATTTTTGCTAGGATCAACTAGACTTCATGGGCAACATTTCTGTAAAGTTTTATGAATATCCATCCAGTAGTTTCAGAGGAGTAGTCGCTACAAATAAAAGTTAACGGACGGACGGACAGACGGACGGACAGACGGACAGACGGACGGACGACGGACGCCGCACCACGGCATAAGCTCTGCTGATCTCTGATCAGTAGAGCTAAAAATCTATTTTTAGCCGTGGCGGCCATCTTGAATTTCCAGCCGACCTGAAATTTTGCTAGGATCAACTAGACACCAAGAGCCACATTCCTGTGAAGTTTCATGAAAATCCGTCTTGTAGTTTTAGAGGTGTAGTCGCTACAACTTTTTACTATTTAACTCTGTGTAAACAAAGATGGCCACTGGCAGCCATGTTTAACGTCGAATCAAAACGATTTTCGAAAAGGACCAACATCATATCATGCTGATCATTTTAGAAAAGTCCCATATCAATATCACTTACAGTTTTCAAGAAACTTGCTTTTTAAAATCTATTTTTAGCTTTGGCGGCCATCTTAGATTTCACATCAACATGAATTTTTGCTAGGATCAACTAGACATCATAGGCAACATTTCTGTAAAGTTTCATGAAAACTCATCCAGTAATTTCAGAGAAGAAGTCGCCGCAAAAAAATGTTTACGGACGGACGGACGACGGACGCCGCACCATGGCATAAGCTCTGCTGAGGGGCGGAAGGCGGGGCTGGGGGAAGGGGTGGGGGTGAGTGCAACATAGCTTTATGTGTAAGAATTTACCAAAAAAACACAGAAATTAAAAAAAAAAGGCGTGGGCTGTTGGGGGGAGTGTGGGGGAGAGGTGGGGGCATGGAGGAGGGAGCCCAAGCCCCAATACGGGTGAAGTATGAATAAAATGCATAATGCTATAAAAAATCCCAAACCAAAATTATAGATATATACAACAGCTTACACGCAAACCTTGATCTGCCTTTACTGCACATTTTATGGACCATCACAATTTGGGTTCCATGGGAGCCCAGAATTTGCAGAAGACAAAATTTAAAATTACTTACGCAACCCTTTACAACATACTATAAGGAAATAAAATCCCAAATTTAGTTGAGCTAGGACAAGAAATGTAACAGATATAGACCTGTAAACACAGCTTACGTGCAAAATGTGATGTCAAATAGGCACATTTTAAGGGCTATCAGAATTTAGCCCATGGGTTACAGGAACCAAAATGCAGCCCTTAAGATAATGCTATAAGGAAGCCCATGGCCAAATGTGGTTGTGCTAGGATAAGAAATGTAAGAGACATAGACTTTTAAACACAGCTTACATGCAAACCTTGATGTGGGACGCCGACGCCGGGGTGAAACACATAAGCTCTCTTATTTTTCAAATAGTCGAGCTAAAAAGTGCATAATTTCAAATGCAAAATTTTAAGTGAAAGAGTTGTCTAATTTTGTCTAATTTTGGGTGTGTTAAATGCCTAGGATTTCATGTGCTGCAAAAAAAATTCTGTTGCAATTATTCCGCAGTTCAAAATTGTTTCAATTTTGTTTTTATCCAATCTCATTAAAATCATATCCTAATTACGCTTTGATACTCTCCGCTATAGGATCGACCTTTCGTCTAATAAATATTCATGAGAAAATCAACTAAATTCAACCAATGAAAGCGCGCATTTCATAATGCACTTCAGATGATCTTCGAGTGAACTGAACAAACGAAAATCGACATAAAACACATAGATCTATATCCGAATAAAGAAGAAGTCTTCGTGTGTTATTGCTGTGGATTGCACGATAAATTCGAAGAAATGCACTAAATGGCATGTTTTATAACAAGATACGAAGAAAATCATGGGCGCTGCCATGTGTGTTTTGAAAATATATATTCCACCGAAATTATTACACCATTAACTCTAAATAGTAAGACATGGTACATTTGGCCCACTTAGATCAGTTGATAGCGAACTCGACTGTTAACCCGCGAGTGTCATTTTAGTGTGGGTTCAATCCAATGAATCGGTAAAAAAAATTGTACCGCTATTAAATTCCGTCAAACAATCTTTTCTTTATTTCTTTTTTCATTAAATATTCAATAATGGTTGGTGTATTATGTTTGTCAACGCAATTATTTTGTGTTTTATAAGCTAAAAGTTACTGACATTGTCTCTTTGAATGCTGAGCGTAGACTGCTCCACAGCGTTTTACTGAAACGCAACATGCGCAGTGAAGCAGTCTATACTATTTTATCGCACTATATCAACAATCTGGTAGAGTTTGGTAAAGATCAGATAAAAAAAGAAAGCCCTATTGTGTTAGAGGCACAATCTAGCATTTTTAACTCAATCAAGGGCCATAACTCCGCTGTTACTGGTCTGATCTGGCTGGTTTTTAAACTTGTGCGAGCTTTCATTGATATTAACAATCTGGTAAAGTTTGATCAAGATCGGATGAAAATTGAAGGCCCTATCATCTTAACAAGGCAAAATATAGCATTTTTAACAATACTACGTAGGCAACAAAATAACACCCAGTTTTCCTTTTTACACTTAAATCCAATGTTTCAGTGGGATTCACCAACCTTTTTCAAGGTTACACAATATGATTTTCACAAAATTTACGATTTGTTAATTATTGTGTAACCTTGAAAAAGGTGGGTGAATCCCACAGAAACGCTGGATTAAAGTGTAAAAAAGAGACTTGAGTGTTATCAATTGATCCATTATTATACCCACGTTTTTGAAAAAAACAGGGTATATTAAAATCGCCTCAGTTTGTCCGTCTGTCCGATGAACAGAATTCAACCAAACTTAGGGTATGACATCACCATATGATGACGGTGTGCAAGAGCACTATTATTTTTGACTCCGAGTCCAGGGAACCTCAGTGGGGAGTCAAAAGGTCAAATAAACTCAAAATTCAATTACACTGTCAATTTTTCATATTTTTGCACATAACTTGGTAATAAAAGATAAACAACAAACCAAATGATTTTTAAATTTCGCAAACTCGAACGTCTGCCCTGGTGCCCAGGGTGGGTGGGGCGGGCAGGATTTGCGGTCATATTTTTTTTTTTTGTAATTACATGTAACGTTATGTCTCAAATGAAACATTATGATGATGCCTCTGCAAACAGGATCCCTCAGGGGGATCAAAAGGTCAAATACACTCAAAATTCAATTACATTGTCATTTTTCCATATTCCTGCACAGAACTTGGTGTATGTAAACATCTATAAAAGATAAGCAACATATGAAATGATTTTATTATTATACCCACGTCTTTGAAAAGAACAGGGTATATTAAAATTGCCTCCGTTTGTCTGTCCGTTACCATATCTCCTCCTAAACCGCTGAACGGAATTCAACCAAACGTAGGGTATGACATCACCATATGATGACGGCATGCAAGAGCAAATTATTTTTGGGTCCGAGCCCAGGGGCCCTTAGGGGGGTCAAAAGGTCAAATAAACAAAAAAATCAATTACACCGTCATTTTTTCATATTTTTGCACATAACTTGGTATATGTAATCGTCTATAAAAGATTAACAAAATATCAAACAATTTTTTTATTTTGAAAACTCGATTGTCTGGCCTTGGGCCCAGGGTGGGTGGTGCGAGTGGATGGAGGTGGGGAGGTATTTGTGTCATTTTTTTTGTTGTAATTATCTCTAATTATCTCTCAAATTCAACATTGTGATGATGGCTCTGCACCCAGGGTCCCTCAGGAGGATCAAAAGGTCAATTACACTATCATTTTTCCATATTCTTGCACATAACTTGGTGTATGTCAACGTCTATAAAAGATAAGCAACATATTAAATGATTTTATTATTTTTATTATATCAATGTCAGACTGTCTGCCCGGGTGCCCCGCGCGTGTGTGGGGTGGGGTGGGGTGGGGGGGGGGGGGGGGGGGGGGATTTTTTATTTTTATTTTTTTATAATTATGTCTCAAATGAAACATGATGATGGTATTACACTGTATAAATTTGTTTCCTCCTATGTTATAGTTGGGCCTGGAGGAAGGGGCATCAAATACACTATTAATGCAATTACGGTGTCATTTTTTTCGTACTTTTGCACATTACTTGGTATAATAGTCATCTAATAAAGAGATACACAGCATGTCAAGTGATGTATTATTTAAAACTCGGCTGTCTTTCCTGGGGTTCGGGTTGGAGGGTGTGGGTGGAGGCGGTGGGTGGAGGGTAACAGGGGGTCAATTTATTTCTCAAATGAACATTTTGATGAAGGGATTATATTGTATATACTGTGGGGCTGTGTGAGGGGTGGGGTGGGCTGTGGGGAAGTGACCTGTGTGAATAAAACGTGGGTATTTTACGACGTCGAATTCGTTCTAGTTTGATTTTGGATTTATAAACTTAATATTTAGACAAAATAACAGAACTAAAATAGAATATGTGTCCATGGGAAACTAGTGAATAAAACGTTTTATTATACCTGGAATGTTGTTGAGCTTGTAGATGGACCAGGGATCATAGCAGAGATTCTTGGCATGTTGGATGAATGACTGGAGCTTGTAGATGGACCACGGATAACAGAAGAGATTCTTGGCATGCTGGATGATTGACTGGAGCTTGTAGATAGACCACGGATAACAGTAGAGACTCTTGGCATATTGGATGAATGACCAGAGCTCAGAGATTGACAACCAACATTTGCAGAACTTCTGGCTGAGATGGATGGACGGCTAGTCGATGGAGTAGATGTGGCCCGAGTGATTCTTGATACAATTGATGAAGGTACATTTCTTGCAGGTATAGTGCTGATATTTGGCGAGGTTCTGGAACTGGATGATAAATGAGCGAAACTTGTTGATGGATCGCTTATATTTGGAGAGGTTCTTATTGAAGTTGTGGAGGATAGAGGTGATGTCTCACCTAGAACTGAGCTGGAAGATATCGATGTTGCAATGGAAATGGTGGTGATAGTCGTGGTAACACTGGCTGTTCTCACTTGAGTATCCTTGGATGTCAACATAGTATCTGAGGTAAATAAAGTATCAGTGAGTTCCTATTTGTTTAGATAATCAGCAAATAAAAAGTTCACATGGTATCTTTTAAAGGTTAACAACCTTGTTCAAGGGTAAAGGTCTTATTGTTCGGGGCGCTTGTTTCAGCTTTATAGAGAACTATTGAGGCTAACTGAAGTTAGTTGAGGTTTCTTAATTTTCTGCTGTCCCAGCAACAAGCAATTTAATGAAATAATCTTTAAAGAAAGCCATGGAAATTAATTGACTTAATCTCAGGGGTATTTAGAAGTCATTTTTTCCTTTTCATTCGTTTCATTTGATGCAAGTCAGGATTTAAAATGGTTTATATTTTATTTGATCTGTTTAGATAAATAAATAACAAATATATTTCTCTAGCTATATCTAAAGTTCATAGTCCTTTCTAATGTAAGTGCACAATAGAATGATTTCACCTGATGCATTTATACCCACCTGTAAGACTTGCAGCCCTGGAGCTAAACCTTCCAGAATGTGATGTTGATGGTTTCTTGCCCTTCGTGAGTAGACCTTTGGGATTGAGAATGGGGAGGCCCTTGCTGATCACCTGACAGTCTGTGGGCAGGTCTACATTCTCTACCTCCATAGATGCTGCTGATACACAGATAGGCAAATAGTTGTCATAACTGAGTATTAGCGTCCTATTCAACACATCAATGTTACACTGATTTTTCCAAAAATACCAGTTTCCTGCAAGCTACACTCACATACATCCACCCTGAGGATGGCACCAGGGGGCATATGAGCTGGAAAATCATGCTTTGTGACATGCTACTTAAAAGCCACAAAACTCACACTTAACAGAACAACACCAAGAGTCCATCACATGTACATGGCATCTATATGGCTACCAGCACCTTAGAAACCCAAATCTGCCCTAAGTGTGACCTTGACTGTGGCGACAGGAACATGAGAGTTGAACACGACAAGATGTCATCATGTCAATGTGATAATCATTTATGAAAGAGGAAACCCAAAGGGGACAGTAGTAGCCAGAAACTGCTGCCATTTTTATATAGAGTGTGCCTTTGAACATTCTTCTGTATATTTAATGGTCAGGACTTAATAGAAATTGCTCCAGTTGTTACTGATCTAAATAGGTAGCCATGTTTAGATTTTTTAATCTGGGCTGGTATGCAAGTGTCTTTCAGACCCAAAATATCATTTTACGGCGACATGTTAGCGGAGGTGTAATTTATAGATAGAAAATATTTGGATGGTTATTGCAATGCTATTCAAAAAATACTACAAATATCTGATAAATTCATATGTAGATTTTTCTATAGAAATTCCATTCATCAGCTTCCCATTTTGTTGGTGTTTTTTGGTGACATACTAGTTTGTTGTAACGTTATGTGATGAGATGAAAAATTAGGTATTTTACAGTCAAAATGGTACACGTTAGCCAATGTAGTAACACACCTAAAACTAGAACTACCACTAAAGGCAATGAATACCCTCACTTAAATTTTAAGTCAGACAAAGGGCCATAATCCTGTAATAAATTAGGCAATCAACAATGGGTGATGTAGAGGGTCATAAGGCAATCAGTTGTTACATGTATATGAAGATTGTGAACATTCCATTCAAAACTGTTTGAGAAATGCAAAAACGTGTTGCGGGACTTTGTGAAAGCGGTGGTATAATAAGTAATAAGCTGCATTACAATCAACATATTAGACTTTAATATAAAGAAGGATAAAAATATCGGACAGGGAAAGCAGCATTCAAGGACGACAGTCAACCACAAAACACAAAAACAAACACGCAAACAGACAAACGAAAAGGCAAAAGTAATAAAAAATGCAATCGACATCACAAACACAAAAGGGTTGACAATAGGGCTACCGCCTTGGAACGGTCAGTGGCAAAGTAGGCCACTGGGGGTTTACTTTAATATGTTGAATGTAATGCAATAAAATTATTTATCATACCCCCTGCTCTAAGAGTACTCAGAGAATTTGACTTTAATTTTCTACATAACAAGAACAAATTACCTGAAGTCAAAGGTTTCATTCTTTTGGCTGTCGGGTCCGCTATGGCATCTGAGTTCACAACAGACTGTATGTTCCTCTCTGCAAGTCTTGACTTAGCTTCTGCGATCTTCGCTTTTGACACAGACTTATCTTCTCTTGAGCATCTACGTTTTCGTTTCGCACCTTTACCTTTGCTGCTATCTGTCTTATTTCCATGACTTTTGGCACTCCCTTTTGATAACAACATGTCATTTTTAGTTGCATCTGAGATAACTGACAGATCATCTTTCTCTGCTTGTAAGATAAGGCTAGGACGCACAGTTGAGGTTGATGGTCTGGTTGTACTCCAAATGTTTTGTTTAGTTGGAATTGTATTTGTAGGCGTATTGGGAGTTGATTTTCCAACAGCACATTTTTCCGCTGTTGACTTCTGATAAAATCTGTATCTCAGCTTCTGAGAGTCAATATCAAGTTTCTTGATCATTATTTCTTTGTAATCAGAGTTGGTTTCTTGAAAATGCTCTCTCTCTTTTTGATTGTCTTCATCATTTGTTTTTATGATATCATCAAACATGTTCCTGCCTTTGTGACTATCCTTTGAAGACTCTCTGCTGTGCTCATGCATCTTTTCATAATATTGTTGTGTTAGAGAATCCATTATTTCTGCCCCATTTGCCATCCAATCCCCTTCAATAAAACTGTGGTCATAGCTTATTCCAATCTTATCTAAATACCGTTTTTTCCCCACCGCATTTTTTCCTTCTTGAGTTTGTGCAAAATAGGCATCAAACTGTGGATCAATGTAAGTATCGTCTGCATTCTCATCAGATTCCTGTTCAGATATTTCTGAATAAAGATTCCCCTTTTCTGATTTTGTGTCAACTTGATCATAAATGTCTTTTTCTGTCTTCAAAGCCACTTTTGGAACCCTGTCTTCTTGTGTTAAAGGTATATCTTCATCAGAGTCCACATCGCAATCACTTTGATCATTCTCACTGTCTAAGGTATTCAGGTTTATGCTCTTTACAGAACTAAATATGACCTCAGGTTCAAAATCGTTCCCCTTGTCATTGCCATCTTCTGGACTTGATAAGTTATCATAAAGTTCTGGATCTTCTATGTCAAAGTCTGAATCTTGAGTGTTTCCGTTAGCAGTTTCCAATTTTGGTTTTATATCAGCAGTTTCTGCATCTATTTCTGTTTCTTCATTTGAGTCAGAATCTAAATTTATCACTGGTTGGGGAAAGGACATAATCAGTTCATCATCATCACTGAGAAAGATGATGTCAGGTTCTTGAGTGTAGCCAAGTTTCAACCAATCAGGTTCATCCTTTATCTTCATCTCTTCATAAGCTGGACTGTTTTCTTCTGTCTTAACCTTGTCATATGTGTCAATGGTATTAATCAAATCCAGTTTAGTGTCAATTATTTCTCTATGACTGGATTGATCTTTTTCAACCTTAACTGAACAACTTTTGTCATTGTGCACATTGTTTGTTTCATTTTCTAAACTCTTCTCTGTTTTTTCCTTATTTTTATCAATACCAAGAGCGACAGTGCATTGAGCAGACACAGTGCTTTGAATCAACTCTTTCTTTGTATCATACTGTCTACATCTTTGTTTCTCTGATTCTTTATCTACACTGGGGTCAGTAGCTGATATGGGTGGAGTGATCTGTTTAGCAGTATCTTCTGCTGATACTGTATGCCATCCTAAATCTTCCTTAATCATGCCTGAAATATACATCAAACAACAATTATAAGCATGCATTCCAACTAGAGCTGTCGCCTTTTAAGGGTGACATATATACCCCCGCTACCAGTACCCCTATTCCACACACTACCGTTTGAGCAAAGATTGAGTGGAATAGGATTTTCATGATCAGGTGGGCTTGACCTTTGACCTCCGGACTTCAAAATCAATAGGGGTCATTCTCTCACCACAGGCAGCCTACCCATAAAGTGTCTTCAGATTTACTTCTTGGTTGGGGAGAAGTTATGGAGCAGACATGTTTTTTCATTATTGGGTATTGGTGATCTTGACCTTTCGACCTCAAAATCACTATATATCATCATCTCACCGCAGACAGTCCACCCATAAAGTTTCATGAGATTTGCTTCAGGGGGAGAGGAGTTATGGTGCGTACAAGGTTTTTTATTATCGGGTCCCGGTAACCTTGATCTCTGACCTATTGACCTTAAAATCAATAGGGGTCATCCTCTCACCACAGGTGATAATGGTTTTCATTAACTTGTCACAGTGACCTTGACCTTTGACCTACTGACCTCAAAATCAATAGGGGTCAACCTCTCACCACAGACAGTTCACCTATGAAGTTTCATGACATTTGCTTCAGGGGGAGAGGAGATATGGAGCGGACAATGTTTTTTATTATTGGGTACCATTGACCCACTGACCTCAAAATCAATAGGGGTCAACCTCTCACCACAGGCATTTCACCTATGAAGCTTCATGAGATTTGTTTCAGGGGGAGAGGAGTTATGGTGCGGACAATGTTTTTCATTATCCGTTCTGGTGACCTTGACCTTTGACCTACTGACCTCAAAATGAATAGGGTCATCCTCTTACCACAGGCAGTTCACCTATGACATTTCATGAGATTTGCTTGTGAGAGAGAGTTACGGAGAAGACAATGTTTTTCATTATCGGGTCATGGTGACCTTGACCTTTGACCTACTGACCTCAAAATCAATAGGGGTCATCCTCTCATCACAGTCACCTAGTAATCATGGGCAATGAGTCTGCTGTGTCTAGTCTGGCATGGGTATTTTTTAATTTGTCCCACTTTCTTCTTTTTTTTCCACTAAGTAATCAAACCAATTTAAACAAATGAAACAATGAAATGAAGAACTTAAAAAAACAAGAGCTGTCGGAGAACAGCGCAGCTCCAAAATTCGATTTTTCGGAGAATAATAAATTTATAGCTAGTATATACCATCAGAAAACAAGGCTACAACAATGACGGGTGGGGTGGGGTTGGGAGCACAACATAACTATGTGTAAGAATTGACCAAAACTACACAGAATATGTAAAATCGAGTTTTAAGTGGGATGCGGGGTGGGGGTGGGAGAAAGACGGGGGTGGATGGTGGGGGGAGTGGGGTGGTGAGGGCAACATATATGTGTAAGAAGCTATGTAATAATTCACCAAAACAACACAAAAATATGAAGAAAAAAACAACAAATTAAACAAGAGGTCAATGACCTTGAAGCTCTACTGATTGATTTTGATTTCAGGAAGTAGTCGCTACAGACTTGTTTTTTTTAGCCGTCACGGCCATCTTGAATTTCCGGCCTACCTGAAATTTTGCTAGGATCAATTAGACATCAAGAGCAACATTCCTGTGAAGTTTCATGAAAATCCGTCAAGTAGTTTCAGAGGAGTAGTCGCTACAAGTTTTCATTATATAACTCTATGTAAACAAAGATGGCCACTGGCAGCCATGTTTAACGTCGAATCAAAATAATGTTTGACTCTGATAACCATCATGTCATGCTGATCATTTTACAAAAAGTCCCATATCAATATCACTTATAGTTTTCAAGATGTAGTCGCTACAAATTTCTTTTTTAAAAATCTATTTTTAGCTGTGGCGGCCATCTTGAATTTCTGGCCGATCTGAAATTTTGCTAGGATCAATAAGACATTAAGAGCAACATTCCTGTAAAGTGTCATGAAAATCCGCCAAGTAGTTTCAAAGGAGTAGTCGCTACAAGTTTTTACTATATAACTCTATGTAAACAAAGATGGCCGCTGGCAGCAATGTTTAACGTTGAATCAAAACAATTTTTGACAAGGACCAACATCATGTCATGCTGATCATTTTAGAAAAAGTCCCATATCAATATCACTTACAGTTTTCAAGAAGAAGTCGCTACAAACTTGTATTTTGAAAATTTATTTTTAGTCGTGGCGGCCATCTTGAATTTCAGGCCGACCTAAAATTTTGCTAGGATCAATAAGACATCAAAAGCAACATTCTTGTGAAGTTTCATGAAAATCCGTCTAGTAGTTTCAGAGGAGTAGTCGCTACAAGTTTTCATTATATAATTCTATGTAAACAAAGATGGCCGCTGGCAGCCATGTTTAACGTCGAATCAAAACGATTTTTGACAAGGATCAACATCATGTCATGCTGATCATTTTAGAAAAAGTCCCATATCAATATCACTTATAGTTTTCAAGAAGTAGTCGCTACAAACTTGTTTTTTAAAAACCTATTTTTAGATTTGGCGGCCATCTTGGATTTTACATCAACATGAATTTTTGCTATGATCAACTAGACTTCATGGGCAACATTTCTGTAAAGTTTCATGAAAATCCATTCAGTAGTTTCAGAGGAGTTGTCGCTACAAAAAAAAGTTTACGGACAGACGGACAGACAGATGGACAGACAGACGGACGACGGACGCCGCACCTCGGCATAAGCTCTGCTGATCTCTGATCAGTAGAGCTAAAAATCGAGTTTGGGTGGGGATGTAAGAATTGACTAAAACAACAAAGAAATATGTAAAAAAATCAAGTGGGTCGGGGTGAGAGGCGGTGGGGTGGGGGCTGGTGGGGGGGGGGGGACGGGGAGGGGGCAACATATATGTGTAAGAATTGACAAAAGCAACACAGAAATACAGTCGAACCTCGATAGCTCGAACACCGCTGATTCGAATACCATCGGTAATTCGAACACATTTTCCGGTCCCGACACAACTCCTATATAATTCAATATAATTTAACCTCGATTATTCGAATATTATTTCTCGAATACCCCGGCTCGCTCGAATACTTTTTACGGTCCGAAGATCCATTTGTGTGTGAATTTAAACCTCGCTTAATCGAAGGTGATGATCCGTTGCCATGCGACGTCGGCCATATATATTGTAATCGACGCGTTTGTATTTGTTTGTAGCAAGTTCGATCATAGTGCGAAAACAGATAAAGTTGATTGTTAAAGGTGCGTACATTTATGATTGAAAAGCGATAATAGACAGATACAACTTATGTTTAGTGAACTTCGTTTACTGTTAATTACGATAAATTTAACACAGTTGATTTTCTAATTAAATAATGTACGGAAACCAGTCTTACCTTGTTCTTATTATTCGGACTTCCGGAATGTATTGTAAAATCTATTAGTGTGATATTTCTTTAAATAAATGATAAAACAAACACATTATTGCAGTTTTTCTTGTATTTTCAGTGTAATAATAACATGAAATATATCCGTTATGAGGTTTAAACAAACATGCATGAACATAAAACACATACTGAGAAGATACATCACGTACACAAGTAACACTATTTCGGTTGGTACACAAATTCGGATAGATATTTTGGTTTTTACCGTTACCTCGATGCCTCGAAGCCACCAATAGCTCGAACATATCCCTATGGTCCCGCTGACTTCGAGCTATCGAGGTTCGACTGTATGTTAAAAAAAAAAAATGTTTCAAGTGGGGGTGGGGTGGGGGTGAGCGGGGGGGGGGAGGCGGGAGTGAGTTGGGGGAGGGCGGAGGGTGCAACATATGTGTAATAACTGACTAAAACAACAAAGAATTATGTAAAAAAAAAAAAAGTTCTAGTGGGGGGGTGAGAGGTGGGGCTAGGTGGGGTGGGTGGGGGCGGGGAGGGGGCAACATATATGTGTAAGAATTGACAAAAGCAACACAGAAATATGTAAAAAAAAAAAATAGCTTCAAGTGGGGGTTACAGTTGCAGCACCAATTTGTATACTCAAGTTAATTCTACCGAGGATGATGTTGTTTCCGCACATATCACTCGGTGCATTACTTTCAAGGCTGGTGTAAACAATAAGCAAAATAAACTGCCTACTATGTACTGGATTCCTAAATTACATAAAAATCCATATAAGGCTCGCTTTATTTCGAATTCTAGTGCCTGCACCACAACAAACATCTCCAAACTTTTAACTTCTTGTCTTACTGCCGTTAAAGATCACGTTAAACTGTATTGTGATAAAACTTATGAAAACTCTGGGATTAATTTATTTTGGTCTATAAAAATTTCAGGAGACGTTCTTGATAAAATGTTCAAGAAAGGTCAAGTTTCATCAATAAGCACTTATGACTTCTCTACACTATATACAACCTTACCACATCACCTTATTAAAGACAAGCTAATTTCTCTTATTCAAAAAACATTTGCTAGAGAAAATACTACATTTTTGGCATGTAA
>JAWPHD010009603.1:0-102002 GCA_037043455.1 Cyrtodaria siliqua | reverse complement strand
TCCGAATACTTTGCCAATTCCAGTACTTGCCAGGCCACTAAGTGCTCCTGTTGCTAGTGGTGCTAATACTTTTGGTAATATTGTTTTAGATAGCAAGCCAGCTAATGCTCCCAAAAAGCCTCCATTTTGAGGCTGAACTTTCATCTGTGTTTTTGATATGTCTATGTCATATCAACTCTGTTTCTGACCATCGGTTAAATGTACTGAATAATTTGTGTACGTCATATATATTACAAGTTAGATTAAACTTAATTTCCAACAGTATCAATAACAACATTTTCATCGTATAAGACCAAAGCATAAACTTTATATCTAGCGGTAAGAAATGTATTTATTTTGTATCTCAAATTTAGTTGTTTTGGATTAACACTAACTACATTACCTGTGTAACTTAAATCGAAATATATAATTCCTAAGAGAATTTTAAAATTACTTACATTAAGTAAAGTATCAGTTTTTTAGCTCACCTGAGCCGAAGGCTCACAGGTGAGCTATTGGGATCACTCTTCGTCCGTCGTCCGTCGTCCGTCGTCCGTCGTCGTCCGTCGTCCGTCGTCGTCCGTCGTTAACTTTTGCTTCAAACGACTTCTCCTCAGAAACTGCTTAGCCAATTTTGACCACACTTCACGTGGATAATCCTTAGATGAATGCTTTTTAGATTTGTTAAAATTAGGTCAACACGACATTCAAGATGGCCGCCATAACCATATATAGTCGAAACCTTAAAAAAATTTCTTCTCAAGAACCGCCAGACAGATTTCGACAGTTTTTCTTTTAAAATGACCGCCAACGGCTAGACTATCAATTTGTTCAAGTGAAGTCCCCGAGGTCAAAAATGTCCGTGCCCCGGGGGGTCCAAAGTATGTATATTGAGATTTTGCATGTTTTTCATAGACTTCTATAGGAAAAAACTTTTAAAAAATCTTCTGCTCTGAAACCACAAGCCGCAGAGGTCTCATGTATTACATGTATTATCAGCTTATGGTCCTCTACTAAATTTGTTCAAATGGTGACCCTGGGGACAAATTTGGCCCCGCCCCTGGGGGTCACTGTTTTACATAGACTTATATTGGGATTTTTTTTCTTTTTCTCTGAAACTACTAGAGCCAGAGGTTTAATATTTTGCATTTACTATAAGCTCATGGTCCTTTACCAAGTTTTTTCAAATGGTGACCCTGGGATCACATTTAGCCCCGCCCCAGGAGTCGCATGTTTTATATAGACTTCTATAGGGAAATAGTTAAAAAATCTTCTCTAAAACTACAAGAGCCAGAGGTTTAATGTTTTGCATTTACTATAAGTTTATGGATGTCTACCAATCTTGTTAAAATGACCTCTGGATTTACGAGAGGACAATTTTTTCATCATTGCAAAGATCCCCAGGGCCGTTTTTGGCCGTTGTTATTATTTCGGTTCATTGCGCGTGTTTTCGGTAAATTTATGCTCTGCGCTTGCGCAGTACGTGTTTTCAGCATATTTACGTCGTCGCCATTGTGGTAAGTTGTAGAGGTGGAAAAATGCGGTGAAATTGTCGTATTTATGTACATTTCTGAATGATATTTATAATGTCATATACTTAGGATAGCAATGCAAAACCCGATAGGTGGCGCCGCGTAAGCTATATTTAGAATTTAGGAATATCCCAACCTGGAGTTGGGTACGTCAAATTACGCATCTTTTAAGTGCTAAGACACTAAAAAGTGGAACTTTTTATGTTGAATATAGGAAGAAAACACTGCATACATTACGTAATTGACCTCACGGCTTTTGTTATTTATTGGTAGATGAAAAATAAATGGAAGCGAAGTGCGGTTTTTGGAAGTTCAGTATTAAATCGGATGATTACGCTCTAGTTTATGTACAAATAAAGTACTTCAATAATTAATCTTCAATTTGTTTTATATTTAATCTCACAAAAAATGACGTACTCGTGGTGTATTTGCCCATTTTTCAACACCTGCTAACATCAGAAAAGACAACTCTTGTCATGTGACTGTAATGCGCATGCGTGGTACTACAAACAAGATCGTCTTTTTCGAGTCTTATTTCGGACTAGAAACTTGTTCCCACTAATAATTCTCATGAATTCTTTAGTGAAATAACACTTTAAATATTTCATACACATGTTATCATTCATCACGAAAGAACTGTTGGCTTTTTTAGGCTAATTTACTCATTTTTCAGAATTGTTCAAATTTGACCTTGACATTGTCACGATAAGTCATGTAGGCCATCTAACGCGAGTACTCATTTGTTTACATAGCAAAGATGACGGGTTTAACACCAACTTGTGAAAATAGTAGCACATATTTAAAAGAAAAAGGGAAAGAAACATTCATTTGACACATTACTTTGTAAATAAAGATCTGCATGACTTCATTGCAAGGAAAAAACAATATTTATCAGCTAGGTTGCTTTTTTCAGAAAAATTGATAAAAAGGCTTATTCATTTTGGCAATTGTTGGACACAAAAAATATTTTTTTTGCATGTGGGGTGGTTCATAAACTTACTTTTTTTTCCTCAATGGACTATTTTGATGATACTATTTAGAAAATACTAATCAGTTTCCCAATATTTTCTAATTTGAAAAATGCGTTTGCATTGCTACTTAGGATGAATTTCTGCTGTTTTCGTCTAGCAATTTGCCTAAAATGATCGTGTAATGCAAACGACAACACGACGAAACTCCTCATCAGAATGTTAATTTCAGGAGCGAAAAACGCATTGATCATAATTTGCTTGTTTGTTATTTGTTATGCCCCTATATATATATCATTGTTTCCACGTCCACTCTCATCCACCCATTACATGCATATTGGTAGGTGCAGTGTTTTAAAAGTAACCGTTCGTGTTCGCGAACATTCAAAAAGCTTACCCTATTCGTTAGACACCGACACTGTTACATATATATAACGTTATGCGTAATCATAATATTATGTAATGTATATTGTTTTGAAATGTGTATTAGTAAATTTCTTTTTTATCCATAGCATTATATCAATTATTTGATTCCCAATTTGTGGTAAAAAGGCGAGAACTTGCCAATTCCCCCACCCACTATTCATATGAGCAATAACACAAATGGTTTGGTTAATTGATTTAGTGGTTCGACCATAAAAATTCACGACAATTTCAAATTATATTTCTTCAAGTGAATAAAATGAAGTAAATGGTTGACTTTCAGTTTTGTTCGTTTATGTGAAAAGTGGGTGGGGTAATTTTTTTTTGTACCCATCATTTTGTCCATTCTGACTGCTGATATTTTACCTTTCTTTTAACAACTCACACTGCTCACATGCACATAATCCCTGTGAGGGCGTGCTGCGGTATCAGTAGATAGATAGATAGTGGTCTTCACAGGCCATTTAAGTGTTGCTGTGTTTGACTTCCAAAATGCATGTGCCGACAATCCTTAAAAAGGACCGCGACTCTTTTAAAACCAAAACAGCTGCGCTTAAAAATGCTAAAATACGTTTAATTTCATGTCATTTAAGAAAACTAAACTCTCCTTGTATACTTGGTACATTTAAAAACGCAATATTTTTTATTTTCGATTAATTATAGTCCGCTGCTTTTAATCAAGATTGTATTTTATCAGGGCCCTCGATCTGCCGATTCTGCGTCCGGTAACCGGACGCATTCCCCCTCCAAAAAGTATGTTTTTTTTCCCCCCATTTCAGTCTCAAAATTCTCCACTGAAAATAAAAAGAAATTCTGGTACATAACATATTGAGTACAAACTGTATTTAATACAAATAAAGCATGTAGACTATTTAAAACAATGATTATAATCAAAATTATGGTCACAAAATAATTTCCCCTTTCCTGTAAAAGCACGCTAAAATTCCCTCACCCAAGGGTATGGGTTGCAGTCTCCCAAAACAGATCGACGGCCCTGATTTTATGTTTGTACACAAGTCTCTTTGTCCCAAAGGTTAACATACGGTGATAAAGAGTTTTGCTCTTCTTCTTTCAGTTAAAATACATTTTGCACGAGGACAACAGTTGCACTCTAGAAATTCAAAAAATACCAAGTGTTGCGTTTTTAAATTTACTGGGTGTATATAAATTCAACGTTTTGGGCAATTTGTATTGTGAGAGGTGATAACTTGTGACTAACTGATTGGTGTATGCAATGGTCTCGCTGTACAAACACCAGTTGGCGGTCATCGACTAAGTACGCTCTACTGGACAAAGGCCAGTAGGGCTTATGTCTTTGGTCTTTTGTTCATCGTCGGCATTCTAGCACCTTCATTTCTATACCCTGGCTTCGAAGATATATAGGAATCACTTTGTCCGTCCCATCCCTTTTCGTTATTTAACAGATAATAGTTACATGGTTGCAATTTGCTGTTCGTTTTTGAAATGATGTGGAAATACATTATGAGATTGCATTCCACTAATTATACAGGCTTCCAGGGTTCTCAATAGACGCGTACAGGCGCGTTTTGATGCATGGAAATTCAATTTGACCCAATTCTGACAGCTAATTTACGACCTGTGCATTTTTATGACGCGTGTGTATTTACTCCTAAGCATCAATCCAATACCTATTTTCTTTAGTCCAAAATCACAACAATGAGCACACGCTGCATAACAGTGATTGACAGCTTGCCTGACGACCTTGATCGCCTCTCGACCAATCAAATTTGCTGCTGTCGCAGCTTTTGACACAGAGGCGGAAATAACCTGTCTGTAAATGGTGACGCTGTGTAATCTAATCACTACTATTGTGTTGATAATTTAATGATAATCTTTGAAGTTTATGATGCTTTGCGCAGGTGGAGACTATTATGACTTGATTGGATTAACTGTTTAGTTGATTGCTACCGGCTTCTGACTGATTACCGGTTAATAATTAGACCAAACTGCGATAAAAGAAATGCTAAAACTGACTTTATTTGTGTTTGTTTATTTGGGTTTGTTGTTCGTTAATTTTGGGTTAACCTGTGTTATCATTCAGTCCAAACTTACCGGACATTATGCACTGATAATTTGTGCCTACAGACTTTTTTTTGTGCTATCGAGTAACAGACTTTATTAATTCATGTATGTTCAATTCACAAATGGGGCAAAAAAGTATATTTTTGATTATGTCATCGCAGTTACGAAACGGCCTGTTGGGGATGCACTGTCTGAGGGTTCACTGTCTGACCCTCAGACTCCAAAGAAGCAGAAAATAAGTGACAATTCAGGAAAGGAAAATAAATCGCCTAAGGTTGTTAGACAATTTAAGTTGGAGTGTAAAAATGAATTTCCAGGGGTGAAAAACATTGAGAAAGATGGGAATACAGTTATGTGTTTCTGAAATTAATAAAATGAGATTTCTTGAGATTTATACATACATTAAAGATACATTGTCCTTTTTCTTGTTTAATGTTCCAAATATACATGTATACATACAATTGGTGCAAACAGAGCTTGTGTTATAATAACACCAATAACTTATAATATTAACAAATGTTGACCCCAATTTATTAAACATCCTTACATAACTTTGAATCTTCGACATATATAGGATCTTAAACAAGTTCCTATTTCATATAAGATTTATGAAACGAGTTGTGAATTATTTTACTTTTGGCGAGTTAAAATTAAAAATAATACATAACAAGTTTCATAAATCTTATATGGAATGGGAACGAGTTTAAGATCCTTTTTATCACATAACATTGCAATCAAATGGTAAAAATTAATTCAGATGGACATAAAACCGCCACGACGTCAGACACACTTTAGCGCCAAAACGTCATAAAATATGTGACGTCGATGACGTTGCGTATAAAAGAGTCCATGTTTTACCTCTTTACAAAATAGCAGTTTACGCCAACTTTTTAACAAACCAACAACAATGTTTTTATAAGCTGTCACAAATAATAAGTTTATGACTCAAATCTGGATGAATTTGTAATAAATGAAATAGTTTCAGTTAATAAACGTGCGTTGTGTTACAGGTTTAACTCAACCAAATCAAAATCGTTCCAGGTTGTATTACACGTGTGTCCTACAATAGAATATTAAATGGGTGTTCGACACTACAAACAAGGGACATTATGTGATAAAGTGACACATTATTGTAAAATGGAATAGTAGTTTTTAGCTCTACTGATCAGAGATCAGCAGAGCTTATGCCGGGGTGCGGCGTCCGTCTGTCTGTCCGTCCGTCTGTCCGTCCGTCAGTTAACTTTTATTTGTAGCGACTACTCCTCTGAAACTACTGGATGGATATTCATAAAACTTTACAGAAATGTTGCCCATGAAGTCTAGTTGATCCTAGCAAAAATGCATGTTGATGTGAAATCCAAGATGGCCGCCAAAGCTAAAAATAGATTTTTTAAATTCAAGTTTGTAGCGACTACTTCTTGAAAACTATAAGTGATATTGATATGGGACTTTTTCTAAAATGATCAGCATGACATGATGTTGGTCCTTGTCGAAAATCGTTTTGATTTGACGTTAAACATGGCTGCCAGCGGCCATCTTTGTTTACATAGAGTTATATAATGAAAACTTGTAGCGACTACTCCTCTGAAACTACTTGACGGATTTTCATGAAACTTCACAGGAATGTTGCTCTTGATGTCTAAATGATCCTAGCAAAATTTCAGGTCGGCCGGAAATTCAAGATGGCCGTCACGGCTAAAAATAAATTTTCAAAATACAAGTTTGTAGCGACTACTTCTTGAAAACTATAAGTGATATTGATATTGGACTTTTTCTAAAATGATCAGCATGACATGATGTTGGTCCTTATCAAAAATCGTTTTGATTCGACGTTAAACGTGGCTGCCAGCGGCCATCTTTGTTTACATAGAGTTATATAGTAAAAACTTGTAGCGACTACTCCTCTGAAACTACTTGGCGGATTTTCATGAAACTTTACAGGAATGTTGCTCTTAATGTCTTATTGATCCTAGCAAAATTTCAGGTCGGCGGGAAATTCAAGATGGCCGCCATGGCTAAAAATAGATTTTCAAAATACAAGTTTGTAGCGACTACTTCTTGAAAACTATAAGTGATATTGATATGGGACTTTTTCTAAAATGATCAGCATGATGTTGGTCCTTGTCAAAAATCATTTTGATTAGATGTTAAACATGGCTGTCAGCGGCCATCTTTGTTTACATAGAATTATATAATGAAAACTTGTAGCGACTACTCCTCTGAAACTACTTGACGGATTTTCATGAACTTCACAGGAATGTTGCTCTTGATGTCTAATTGATCCTAGCAAAATATCAGGTCTGCCGGAAATTCAAGATGGCCGCCACGGCTAAAAATAATTTTTTATAAAACAAGTTTGTAGCGACTACTTTCTGAAATCAAAATCAATCAGTAGAGCTTCAAGGTCATTGACCTCTTGTTTAAGTTCAAATGCATATATATCCTTGCACACCTTTCTTGGCAATAAAATATTTACAGAATTCACTACATTTAAATTTTTATAAAACGGTGTTACGATTTGTTTGATTTATATTTGACTTGTGACATTTCAATTTTGACCCTTGGGATTTTTGAGTCAATGGTCATATATATGCCTCTTCACTTTTAAAGTCTATTGAGAACCCTGGCTTCATATGGTTACACTCCACTGGTTTTTGTGTCGTCTTTTCGAAAAAAATGACGTCTGTCCGTCCTTGGTCCGTCACGAATACTTAACGTTGGCTATAACTTTCTCACTTCTTGCTATTCATCAAACTTTCAATATATACTTGTCGTGACAAAGTCGACATGACCATACTAAAACGTGAAGGTCAAGGTCACACTGAAGGTCATTATATGGGTTAAATACTCAGTTTTTTTCTTCACAAAAAGTAACGTTGGCTAAAACTTTGTCATTTCTTCATCAAACTTTCAATATATACTCATCATGACAACATTGACATGACCATACTAAAATATAAAGGTCATGGTCACATTGAAGGTCATTATATGGGTTAAATACTCATTTTTTTCTTCATGAAGACTTATCTTGGTTATAACGTTCCCATTCCTTGATATTTTTTCATCAAACTTTCAATATATACTCATCATGACATCACCGACATGACCATACTAAAATATAAAGGTCTAGGTCACACCGAAGGTCATTATATGAGTTAAATACTCATTTTTTTCTTCACGAACACTGAACACGGCTGTAACTTTCTCAGTTCTTTTTATTTCTTCATCAGTCTTTCAATGTGTACTTGTCATGACAACATCGACATGGCCATACTAAAATATAAAGTCAAGGGCACCCTGAAGCTCATTGTATGGGTTAAATACTTATTTGTTTCTTCACGAAAACTTAGTCAGGCCAGTTTGTCAAGGTCATTTATCTGGGTCCAAAAACCTTGTTATACTGTCAAAGCGCTGACAGGCGACACATGTGTTTCGCGGAACACCCATCTAGTTATACAATATTCCACGATGTGTTTAATTATTTGTCCTGTTATTTAACAGGTAATTAAGTGTTGCAAGTGTTCTTTTTCTTCTTTTATTACATAAAAACACAATAATAACATCAAGTTATTCACTAGTAATTTTAAGACCTCATAAGGTTACACTCCACTAATTTACTTTGTGTCGTGTCTTGTCACATCCCGTTGCATTATTTAACAACTAATGGTTGCATATATGCTTTTCCTGTTTGGTGTTTTGTGAAAATACATAAGTTTTAAATTATTTCTGTTAACAGATAATTAATGTAACCGGACCGGAAAAATTACAATGAAATATTACATATAAATATTTAGGCACACAGCAGGTTTGAACTCGGGGACCCCTTGCTGTGAAGCGGATTCTCTACCGATATCGCCATAAACGTTAGCTCTGCGGCGAGACAGTAATAACGCACTTATAAACCTATCTATTTACATACCCCTCAGCTGAGTCCTATTACAATAATGGTTTCGTATTTTCAAATCTTTCTTTTTTTATGATTTGAAAATACATGATGACTTCATAAAGTTACACACTAGAAATTTTAAGACCTCTTAGGTTACACTCCACTAATTTAAGTCGCATTGCGTCACCTGTTATTATTTAGGCAAAAAAAAAGTAGGTGGGTTTGCTATTGCATGCTCTAAAAAAATAGGGTAGGTCGATACGCATTTTTCTCTGTGATGTCAGTTTACCTCGATATATTATGATAAATCATTGTTCAGAACAATTAAATTAAAAAAAAAATCTTGTTTTTTTTTCTCTTTTTTTTTTTCATAAAAAGTTTCAGGGTTGGCCCCTTTAAAATAGGGTCGGTAGGGCCACCGGAAACACAGGTAATTATTGTTTTGGCCTTAAGGACACATTCCCAACGCTACTTGGTTATTGAAAAAGCATGGGAAGCTTGAATATTTACAGCCGGCACGGCACCTTCTTGAGGCTGATCAACTCGGATATATAAATTGAGGCCCGCTCTTAGTTTTTTATTTGTATAGCATTGCTATATTGAGGGTAAGAAAAGCTTAACAACACTTTGTAATTCACTTTAATGAAAAAATATATGTTCATAATTTAGCTTTTGAATACAAAACTGGTATTTCTTATACTGCTCATGAACTTGTATGGCTAACAGTGATTTACAGTTACCTATAGAAATTCTCTGAAAATACATTATAAAAAAACACATAAGGTTACATTCTACTAATTATACAGACTTCATATGGTTACACTCCAATAATTCTTGCATAAGATTCCACTAAGTTTTTAATTATTTGTCCTGTTATTTAACAGATAATGGTTGCATATGTTGTTTTTTTTATGGCTGGAAAATACGCAATAATAATCTCATAAAATTATACACTACTAGTTTTAAGACCTTATAAGGTTACATGCCACTAATTTACGTTGTGTCATGTCCAGTGTCGTCGCATCCCGTTGCATTATTTAACATGTAATGGTTGCATATTTGCTTTTCCTTTTTGAAATTTTTAGATATGGCCCTTTGTTTTAATTTCTTAATTTTTTTTTCTTTCACAGATCCCACTGGTAATGCCGGAGTTATGCTCCTTTCATTGTTCAACATTTTCATTGTTTATTATTAAATCTTTATGAAACTCAGTCAAATTTGTCCCTTTATAGATGCAATGTTTCCAATTGGAAGCTCCATTCAGGGGTATTGGTCACCCTCATAGTTCTAGTTGGGTCAGTAGGCCCAGGGTTCTCCAAGAGCATTTATACGATGGCGGGCCGCCACGCTATCGGCTCATACCGCCTTGCAAAACAAACGACGCCACGTAAAACTCGTCAAGCACCACTTTAAAAAAAACAAAAACAACCTAATAAATTTATCAAATTTGATCTAGAACACAAAGGGCTTTTACCAGAAATTCATCTGGACAAAAATGGGCCTGTGCTGTGCAACTGTATGAACTGACGCAATAAACACCGTAACGTAACCTGAATCTAGACTGATTTGGTACTCTGTGGTAACATGTAGTTAAGTAATATTTCGCAGACGCTTGTCATCCAGTCTTCAACAATAAAGCAAGCACCTCAATCGTATTGACCAAACCGTATAGAGGAGGTAACTCTTCTCCAACATCCGGATGTCGCTGTCAAAATGGCATAATAAACCCGCAAAATAACGGATTTGCACCGCCACCTTATAATTTCTAGACTTGGAGAACCCTGACGTCAAGGTCACAATCATCTTATATGGAATTTTGCATTGCCCTTGTCATGTTGACCTCACACATAAGAAATGCTTTTAACATAACCATAATAACCCAATGAAAATGATTTGTAACCATCGTTGTAAGATAAATATATTTAACCTAAACTAACATAACAGCCTTAAGGAAACGGGCGTAAAATGCCCCATTAGGCGGCGCTCTTGATTGTTTGTGGGTCAAGGTCATATTGACCGGACACCTAAAAAACATGTAGCAAACAGATGGTGTGTATTTCGTTTTTAAAATAGATTTCTTCTATTTCAGATTCATAATGCCTAGACGAAAGAACTGGAAGAAGTCATTGGTGAAGAGTGATGGGGAAAGAAGGGTTAATCTTCCCTCTAAAAAGACGGTTAATCTTTCATCCAAAAAGACAGAAAAAATGGTTAATCTTCCATCCAAAAAGACCAAAGCAATCAGCATTTTTGCTGACAAAGAAAATGTTGAAAAAACCTGTCAAAGTACCAGTCAAAATGTTGCTCAAGGTACAAATCAAAATGTTGCGCAAAACACCAGTCAGAATGTTGCTCAAACAACTAGACGAGACCTTATTGCTCAAAGTACCAATCAGCAAGTTGCTGCTCAAACAACAGAAAAGTTCAACAGTGTATCAATCTTACAAGGGTCTTTTAATCAAGGAGATGACAGATTTTCAGAAATTTCTCGGGGAAGTCAATGTACAGCAAATGCTCTTACAGCACTTTTATTTGCAAAATATTCAAATCTTCATAGCTCTACAGCTCTTGATGATGTTCTGAAATTTGGAGATAATCTTTATTTACAAATAATAACAGATTTGAAAATAAGTAAAAGATATGTCAACAATTTATTGTGTTTTGAGGATGTTCCACCATGTGTAGAAATATTTTCTAAGCAAATTCATATCGGAAAAGGTGATATCATCAGTGGATGTGCAATTACTCATTTTGAAAATAATCTTCTACCAACCCTGCACAATGCTTTACAGACAGTTTTAGAACGGGTCTCATCCGTCCTTATAATAATAGGTTCAATATGCTCTGCAGTGTTTGTCCATGAAGATTTGTTTTATTTCTTTGATTCTCATTCACATGGAAGTGTTGGTTTGTCTGCACCAGATGGTACTGCATTGTTGATTTCTTTTGAGAAGCTTGTAGACTTAATTGCTTTTATGTATGCCTGTTATGAAAGCATGCTAATTGACTTGTCTTTTCAATTTGATGTAATGCCGTTGTCTTTTGTAGAACAGGAAGAGATTGCAAAAAGCTGTAACTCTATCGAACATACAAGTTTAATAGATAAGTATTTCAAAGATCAGTTATGCAAATCTGTGGAAAAGTCATCTGAAAGGGAAAATGTATGTTCAGAGATCCCAGTTAAAAGGACAGAATTAAGTGCTACCAGCAGAGGTAATCTAGGAATGGCTGAAAGCAAACGTTCGAAAAGCAACATTCAAAGAAGAAAGAGAAGCAGCTCTATAAATGAACAAGATCTTTTCAATGAATGTAAATCTCAAAGAAAAATGCTTAAGAAGACTGAAAATGTCTCCCAGTTTCAAGCAACAGATACAAAGAAGTTGTACATGAAAAACTATATGAAGTTAAAAAGGGAAAATAAACAGTACAGAGAGAAGGAGCTTAAAAGTAAACAGTTAACCAGACAAAATGACCTGTATAGAGAAAAAGAAAAACAACATGAACTCAACACCAAACGCTCAGCTAGACAAGATGAACAGTTCAGAGAAAAAGAAAAACAAAGCAAACGTTCAGCTAGGCAAGATGAACAGTTCAGAGAAAAAGAAAAACAAAGCAAACGTTCAGCTAGACAAGATATACAGTTTAAAGAAAAAGAAAAACAACATGAACTCAAAACCAAACGCTCAGCAAGACAAGAGGAACAGTTCAGAGAAAAAGAAAAACAAAGCAAACGTTCAGATAGACAAGATGTACCATTTAGAGAAAAAGAAAAACAACATGAACTCAGAACCAAACGCTCAGCTAGACAAGATGAACAGTTCAGAGAAAAAGAAAAACAAAGCAAACGTTCAGCTAGACAAAACGTACAATTTAGACAAAAGGAAAAACAGCATGAACTCAAAAGCAAACGTTTAGCCAGAAAATATATACATTTTAAAGAAAAAGAAAAAGAAATCAAACGTACAGCCAGAGGAAATGAAAATTTCAGAGATGAAGAAAGAAGAAAGGAGCTTATTTTAAAGAAAAACGCAAGGAAAAGGCCAATAGTTTTAGAACGAGAACGTGTGCTGAAACAACAATGGAGATCATGCAAAAGAAACAAAATGCCTGAAGCAATTGGCGACAAATATTGAAAATCAACAAAACGGAAGTCTGATGATTTTAGAAATGAAGAAGTCAGTGCTGAAAAAAAAGGAAATATGGCAGAATTATTGAAGAGTGCATTGAATTGTTTCATGATAAAATTGCAGTTGGTCCTCTCTATGTATGCTCTTGTTGTCACCAGACTTGGTTTAAAGAAAGTGTAGTCAGCACTGATAATCTACACACTGCAATGAAGGAAGCATATCTCACAGATTTTACATCAGTTAATGGAAAAGAATGGGTTTGTCATACATGCAATTCATCGTTACGTGAAAACAAAACTCCTAGGTTAAGTCGAGCGAATGGAATGAAATGGCCTGTAAAGCCAAATGAGTTAAAATTGTTTCCCCTCGAGGAAAGATTGATTTCACTAAGAATTCCATTCATGCAAATAAGAGAATTGCCAAGAGGAGGTCAGTACTCTTTGAAAGGGAATGTTGTTAATGTACCAGTTGATATTCAGCCTACTGTCACTGCTTTACCGAGACCGCTCGATGAAAATGTGACTATAGCTGTGAAGTTGAAACGAAAAATTTCTTTCCAATCTTGTGCATTTACAGAAAATGTAAGACCATTGCGTGTTCTTGTTGCTCTTCATTGGTTGATGAAGCATAGTACTCTGTATAAAGATTCAAACGTTGATATAGATCAAAACTGGATAAAGCAGGTTACCGAAAGTGCGAAAGATGTTGTAAAGGAATTTGTTTCTGGAACTGGGGTACGCAGAGAAAATGTCAATGAGGCATCTAATCAATCTAATAAGATTAGTGAACAGACTGTGAATTCCCAAGACAAATCTTCATCATTGGAGGTAGATTCAGACACTGAAGATGCAACAGTTGAAAATGTTGGTAATATAGATACGTTGTTGAATGATGAAAATGAACAAAACAAATCAAATCAAATATACACTTTCGCACCTGGTGAAGGTCAACATCCATTAAGCCTTTATCAAGATGTAGATTCGGAATATCTTTGTTTTCCAACTATCTTTTGTGGACAAAGGAGAACTGAGAACAATGAGAGACTAGTACCTGTACATTACAGTGATGTTGCAAAATGGGAACTAAGAAGTATAGATAGACGGGCTGCCCAAAGTGTTCCAAATGTATTTTTCAAATTGAAAAAAATACAATTAAAACAAATAAGTGATAAGGTTCAGCTAGCTCTCCGAAGATGTAGAACAGAAGGGAAAACAATTACAGCAGCTGAAGCTCGTGATCCTCACATTACTGAACAGTTTATCAGAAAAGATGAAGGTTACTATATATTTAGGCAATTGAGAAACTCACCAGCGTATCTAGAAACGAGAAAAAAAGATGTGTTTGCGATGATCCGACAACTAGGGTTACCAACATGGTTTATGTCTCTGTCATCTGCAGACTCAAAATGGACTGATTTGTTGAAAATGTTAGGAAAGTTGAATGACAGTGTTGAATATACAGATGACCAGATTTCTAAAATGACATGGGAACAAAAGGTGAAATTAGTGCAAAAGGATCCGGTTACATGTACAAGGTATTTTGACCATAGAGTTCAGCAATTTATTGGGACTGTGCTCAAAAGTTGGCATGAGCCAATTGGGAAAGTTGTTGATTTCTTTTATCGTGTTGAATTCCAGCAACGAGGTTCTCCCCACATACACATGCTAGTCTGGATAGAAAAAGCTCCAAAGTATGGTCATGATTCCAATGATGTAATTGTTGAATATGTTGATAAGTTTCTTACTTGTTCCACTGGAGAAAACGACATAGCAGACTTGATTGCATTGCAGACTCACAAACATACAAAGACTTGCAAGAAAAATAAAGATAAGGAATGTCGCTTTGGATATCTTCTGCCTCCATTGAATAAAACAATGATTCTTGAGCCTCTAGATTCTGATGCAGACAAGTACAAAAAAACATATGTAGAACTTCAGAAAACATGGAATGAAAACAAAGATGACTACGATAATATTTCATTCAATGAATTTTTAGTGTCAGTTGTCAAATTGTGCGAGGAAGAGTATATTAAATGCATTTGTAGTTCACTGAATGGTCACAAAGTCTTTTTGAAAAGAGAACCAAAACAAATGAGCGTGAATTTGTACAATCAAATAATTTTACGTGCTTGGAAAGCAAACCTTGATATGCAGTTTGTGTTAGACCCATATGCATGTGCTATGTACATTGTATCTTACATAAGCAAATCCCAGAGAGGCATGAGCTCATTATTAGATTCTGCCGCAAAAGAAGCTAGAAACGGTAACTTAGACCTGAAAAGACAAGTACGCCATATCGGAAATGTATTTTCTAATAGTGTTGAGGTTGGTGCTCAAGAAGCCGTTTACCTTGTCCTTCAAATACCACTTACAAAGAGTTCTAGAGAGGTTGTCTTCATCAATACTTCACAAACAGAAGAACGTATAAGACTTATTAAGTCCAAGGATATTCTGGATGAATTACCAGCAGATTCAACCGATATCGTATCAGACAATATAATACAAAGATATTCAAGAAGACCAAAACAGTTAGAAAACTGGTGTTTGGCTGACTATGTTTCACAGCTAGAAGTAGTGTATCCAAAAGAATTTGAAAAAGTGGAAGAAATAAATGACGATGCTTTTGAAGATAAACCAGAACATCAAGAAAATGAATTTGGCCAAGATGATACAGTAGTGGTTTTGAAAAATGGCATTAAAATCAGAAAAAGAACCAATAAAAGGATTATCAGATATGTTCGGTTTAATGCAAAACATGATGAAGAGAACCATTTTAGAGAGAAACTGCTTCTTTTCTTGCCATGGAGAGATGAAAAAAAACTGTCCGACAAATCTGAGACATTCAAGGAACGTTATCTTGAAATGAAGCGGTTTGTTGATCATAAATGCAAAGAATATGAACAAAATGCTGAAGAACTTGAAGTAGCACTGCAGCAGGCAATGGATGATCAATATGACGCTTTTGATGAAGTAGCACCGAGTGCACAACAAGAAAATGCAGATGCTGAAGATGAAGGATCTGTTGAATCTGAAGCATTTGTTTATTTCAATCCTGATAGAGTGATAGAACACAGAAATTATGACATTGGTATTGAACTAGGAACATCATGCGCACTTCCTAATGTAGATGAAAGTGGAGTTATTTTGTCTGATGAACATTATCGGGAACTTCTAAGAAACTTGAATTGCAAACAGCGTGAATTTCACAATCACATTGTTCAATGGATAAAGACAAAGACTGACCCCTTATTCACATTCTTGTCAGGTGGTGCTGGGGTAGGCAAATCAGTATTAATTAAAGCTTTATATCAAACATTGTATCGAATTTTGAATTTAAAGGAAGGTGAAAATCCAGATGACACTAGGATACTTTTGTGTGCATTTACTGGCAAAGCGGCTTTCAACATAAATGGTGTAACCATTGCTTCAGCCTTTCATAAGAAATATATGCAAAGCAATCATAATTTGAGTTGTGATGAACTGAACACATTCCGTAGGAAGTATAGAAACCTTTCTGTCGTCATAATTGATGAAATCTCAATGGTTGGAAATGGATTACTGAACTTCATAGACCAGAGATTGCAAGAGCTGACATGTACTAAGCGTACATTTGGCGGTGTTAGCATTATTGCTGTTGGAGACCTCTACCAACTTATGCCTGTTGGAGATTCATGGAATTTCAATGATCTTAAACGTGGAGCATTAGCATTAGCACCAAATCTATGGCAAAAACATTTTCGAATGTTTGAACTTGTTGAGATTATGCGACAAAAAGATGACATGTATTTTGCACAGTTTCTAAACAGACTTCGTCACAATGCACTGACAGATCAGGATAGACAAGAATTGAAAAATCGTGAAATCAATACAAGTGATGATAAAGCCTTCATGGATCAACTAGCAGGACAGAAGATTACAGTACCATGCAATGATACACTTGTTTTAGGAAATATTTCCAATGAAAAGCAAAAAAAGCTCATAAATGCTATTCCTGATGATGCAAGTAAAACTGCAAATTTGATGAAAAATCTCACTTTTGCTGTTGGCATGATATATGACATTTCAGTAAATGTAAACGTTGAAGATGGATTGACAAATGGATCGACCTGTGAAGTTAAAAATATTGAATACAAAATGCTTGAAACTAGTCGACCAAGCATAATCTGGGTCCAGTTTCATGATTCAAAAATTGGTTCTGCTACCAGGAAAAAAATTTCAGAGAGAGGGTATTATACTGATGTAATACAAGCAATATGGACACCAATATTTGACATTGAGAGAACTTTCCTCTACAACTTCAAAACCTTTCGAAGAATACAGTTTCCTCTCAAACCTTCTGCTGGCAAAACCATTCATAAAGCCCAAGGATGCACTGTTGATGAAATTGTTATTGATTTGTCCCAAACAAGGATAAGAAAGATACCTCATATTCATTATGTTGCTTTGAGCAGAGTACGAACTTTAGAAAATCTTCATATACTGAACTTTAATGAACAGGCACTCACAGTTGATGAAAAAGTTAAAGTGGAGATTAGACGCCTAAGAGATTCAGCTAAATTAGAACTGTGTTACAATCCACTATATGAAATAGATTCATCTTTCAAAGTTGCATTCAGCAATAGTAGATCACTGTATAAACCTTTTGAAGATGTAAGATATGAACCAAATTTGTTGTCCGCAGATGTAATTGGCATAGCAGAATCTAGACTTTGTGACAGAGATTTAGACACAAATTTTAGCATACCTGGGTTTAATGTTCTCAGAAATGACCAAAACACACTTCTATCACGACCATATCATGGTTTGGTAATGTACCTCAAGCAAAATATAAATGTTGTTCAACAAGAAAAGTACAGTTCTGATGACTTGGAATTCATATATGTGCGAATTTTTGAAGAAAATAGTAAAGACGAATACCAACTCGTTGTCTTGTATAAATCACCCAAGTTCCAAGTGGGCAAATTGAAATCTTGTTTGTTTGAAAACTTAGTGCCACTTATAGTGAAAAGCGTGAAAACCGTCATTATTGGAGATTTTAATATTGATGGCAATATTGAAAATGGACAGTTTCTTTCTTTCATGAATGACTATTGTTCCTGTACTCAAAGGCTGAAGCAGCATACTACAGATTATGGAACAATGATTGACCTTGTCTTCACAAATTGTCAAGTTTTTACAGGAGTCATAGAAACATACTGGTCAGACCACAAGATTGTGTACTGCTGTGTTGAAAGACAAAAAACAATGCTATGCTATTTCACCAAATATATTGGTCGGGGATAAAGCCATACCATACTGTACATTCCGTACGATAACGGGAACTATCGAAAATAACAGGTGCTCTGGTACCAATATTATCAAACCTAAAATTGATGTACATGTATGAAGACAAACAATGCAGGTGATATATTTATATCATTTATGATAACGCTTATCGCATGTATACATTTAAATGTTGTTCGGGTAAAACATTGTACAACATTACAAAATGTTGTCCCTTACCTTGTTGATATATTATACCGTACCATATAGTACATTCTGTCAAAGACATAATAACGATTCTGCTATAATTGCTGTATTATATATAGAGATGTAAAAATACAAATGGATTTGCATACTTCTTAACATCAAAGATATAATTAAACTTACATACTAGAAAATAATTAAATCCATACATGACTCTATTTGTAAAGTAATTCTAAATGATAACAGAATGTACGTTACAGTCTGATAATGGGAGGCTTTCATCACCAAAACCTTGCTTATATTTATATCACCTATACTATTTCGTTTTATTAACATTATTAAATCTGTAATATATGACAAGTGTTTTACATTAATTTTACTTCGTTAATTATTGGTACATGTATACGCTACAAGCTTCGATAATATCCATACCAGAGCACCTGCTATTGCTGATAGTTTTCGTTCTAAATACTACAGACAAATGGATACTCAGCATCAAAATTTTCTTGTACTTATTCGGAATATACCCAGACAATTCAAATGTCTGGCAACAGTTTCTGATAAGAAGCTGTTACCAGACATGTGGCTTTTGTGCAGGTTTGGGTAGCTACCATAGTATGATCACTCCACCAAAGGGCGAGGGAGTAAAACAGCTTTAGGCTTGTCTGTTTTAGGCTGATAGTACATGTAGATTGGTGAGGTGGCTATTAGAAACATGTTATATGTGTCATAACACCTGTAGTTTTGCACATTTTGTTTTGGAATTTTAAAATGTCTTCACGATAATGTACTTCCCAAAAGTAAACTTACATTTACGTCACTGCATTGCATTGCAACGGGAATATCTGTGTGTCTCATGGACACATTTATCATGTAACATACTTATATGTAAATAAAAACTGCTTGTAAATATTTCCTAGTGTATATAATACAATTAAGTGAACTTAAAAACTCATTTTTAATAGAAGTTTATTGAATAACAAATATTTCCCTGTTATTTTTAAACCATACCATGGACTTTTTTTGATGTTTGAAGTCTGTTAAAATGCATTAATACTTTGTATAAAGTCAAATTTTAATTTTCATATATTGAAAAACAAATTATTCACAATTTAATAATTCGCATTTGTATTCATATGGTTTTAAATATTTCTTATGTTAATATTATTTCACCTTGCTATTTGTATTGCTGTTGTATAATTTATTCTAATATGTTTTTCATTTATTACATTAGACTTTGATAAATAACATGTTTGTATTTATATGTCGTGTGCTGACTTAAATAAATATGATGTATGAAATTTGTGTGGAAAATAATCAAACCATTTTATGTAACTGTATACTACCATTGTTATTGCTTCAAGTAATTTGGAATACTGTATAACTAAACTCCACTTTCTTTGTAATATCCCCCGTGTGGTTGCCGGGTTTGAATACATCCACTGCTAATCTAGCTAGAGACAGAGGGATAGGACCCCACCTTCATGTTCATTTTGTCATTTTTTTATCATGCTCATTCAAGGTTTTCATCGTGACACCGCGTATGGAAACGTGGCTCCATGGTAAATGGAGTGTCTACTATAGAATTTGCAGCAACTATGCAGTTCTGCAAGACCTATTCTCC
This sequence comes from Cyrtodaria siliqua, assembly GCA_037043455.1. Lineage (NCBI taxonomy): Eukaryota > Metazoa > Mollusca > Bivalvia > Adapedonta > Hiatellidae > Cyrtodaria > Cyrtodaria siliqua. The sequence continues at coordinate 81,955 of JAWPHD010009603.1, read as the reverse complement.
ATATGTTATCTTGATGTAAATGGAGGATAAGCCTGGCATGTTCATTCCTGTTAGGCGCCATATAACCTTTTATGTGTTGGTGCGCCGTAAAATCCGATTCTATTCTTTGTAATATGTGTAAACGTCCGATCAATCAGTGATTTTTTTTCTTAGTAGAGACATGTGTCAATGAAAGAACAATAAATTGCTATGTTATCTTGTCCCAATACATTGTTCTTGTATTTCTTTTCAATAATGTTTTTAAAAGAAACTATAGCATTTCAGCACGTTTTTTTTTCTCCAGGTACTATCATATTGTCAATATTTAATAGTACAGAATCTTGTATAATGTATATACACATAATATGTTATTTACATTTTTTAATGATAATTCATATTGTATTCATTGTTTTAAATATTTGTGTCTTTGTTGCTTGTATTAATAATAAATATGCTATCTGTCTAGGTTTAAACGATTATAATATGTCTGTATGCTGACTTAAAAATGCATCAATCTTTCTAGTGTATAAAACTATCAGTGAATTTTTTTCTTAGAGACATGCGTAAACGAAAGAAAAATCTATTACTATGTTATCAATTGTTCCAATATATTGTTCTTGTATTTCTTTTTGATAAGAGCCACATGATGTTGGACACATGTTTTTAAAAGAAACTATAGCATTTCAGCACTTTTTTTTTCCAAGAACTATCATATTTTAATTATTTAATAGTACAGAATCTTGTATAATGTATATACATATATGTTTATGTATATTTGTTAATGATAATTCATATTGTATTCATCATTTTAAATATTCGTGTCATTGCTGCTTGCATTAACCCTTAACCCGCTACATAATTATAATGGACTATTCTTTCTTTGAATTAAGACTGTTTGATTGGTACATAACAAGCTTCGATAAAGGGATGTTTTGGGGAAATGACTGATCAGCAGCCAGACATTGTAAACCCTGATCAGCCTGCGAGTTACTCGCAGGCTAATCTGTGTTTACAATGGACGCAAAGGCTAGTATAGTCGTGCTTAGCAGGTTAAGGGTTAACATTAAATATGCTATCTGTCTAGATTTAAACGATGCCGACTTAAAAAAGGCATCAATATATTTAGTGTATAAAACATGTTTTGACAATAACCAACCCATTTTCTGTCACTGTATACTATCATTTTTAAAAAAACAAAAACATGTTTTTTTTTTTATCTTTCTTATTCTAGTATGTTTATGTTTGTCCTCCATGAATAAGATCATTGTTTCTCCTGTGTGTCATCAGAGGCCTCTAAGTGAAGATAAACAGTCAGAATTTGCAGTAACTCTGCAGTTCTGGGATGGGAAGGTTCTAGATTCGTTCAACGATAGTATTTTGATGTAAATAGAGGATAGTTTTCCGTATATCACAAGAGCAAATACTTTCATACAATATATTGATATACATATGGGCAATATATTCTCTGCTACCTTCTTTGACATCATGATTGTGCAATTACTAAATACATTTGTTCAGAACAAACAATTTCAAAACTGTTTTTTTACTCAAATAATTATAGTGTGGTATTGAGATTAAAGATTATTGTGCTTTGAATATAGTGCATACAGTGTCATAAAAATTACTGATTTTCAGATACAAGTTGTTGTTACAAAATGAGAGAATACAGCATACAACTTTCATTGAATATGGTTCATACTTGTAAATAAGAGTGACATGTTCCCAAGAGTTGTTTCACTATACAAGTTGTTGTTACAAAATGAAATAAGCTAGAGAGAATACAGTATACAACTTTCATTGAATATGGTTCATACTTGTAAATAAGAGTGACATGTTCCGAGAGTTGTTTCATTAAAATGTACATTTGTATACTAATAAGTGACTAGAAAAGAAGTTGGAAATGGATTGCTGAACTTTATACCACCCAACATAAGTTTTGTATCAGTCTTGCAATTCATTGATCATTAAGAAATTGATCATTAAGAATGATTAAAGAAGCAATTTTAGCACTGTTGGCTACATGCAATCATTGTTATTTGTAAGGTTTAAGGATGTCAGTGCCCATATGTATATTTCATTCTAAAAACGTCACTTGCCTATTTGTCGATTACGGATAAACTATTTATAACAAATCATACTTAGTGATTAACAGTCTGAATTTGCAGCAACTCTGCTCATCTTTTTCATCTCTATATAAATGGAGAATGATACTGGTGTATTTCTTATTTCAGTGCCAAATGATCTTTATGTTGATTCTCGATAAAACTCAACTCGTTCAGTTTAATAGAAATATGATGTATTACATGTCTGTCATTGTTTTATATTTATTTAATATATGTTTGCATTTCACTGCTGTATTACATACAGCATATTTATTTGTAAAACATGTACCTGTAACTAAAAACGATTAATATGTCATTAAATGCATATTCCGGTACACACAATATATTGTTGATTTATTGATAAAAATCCAACTATTTTCCGAGATGGCAAGTCCACAAAAGGAACATACTAATATAAGCACAGCATACAATCGTCCTCACTACCGTGTCGTGGTCTAGTGGTAGAGCATCCGCCTTGCTTGCGGCAGGTCCTGGGTTCAATCCCCGGTCAGACTTCATAAAAATGGTACTAGTAGCTCCCTTGCTTGACGCTCAGCATATAAAGAGTAGTTCTAGGACTGGACGGCCCAGTTCTTGAGCACTCTCAATCAAACTTGCACAGATTGTATATGACTATAATTCTTCAAGAAGTTCAATAATGGGACAGTACTCAGGTGAGCGATATAGGGCCATCGTGGCCCTCTTGTTTTATCATTTTGTTTATAAGAATAATTAATAACATCTCTAAATATTCTGATGATATTATCATAACTGTATTCGGTCTCTGGGTAATAAACTCCATTCCCAACTTCCAACCTGGCTGATTGTAAATAACAATTAGCATCAGCGTCATTTAGTTTAAACGTATCTAAAAGGTGAGGATTTTGTGTTTGGGAAGAACTCTTATCTAATGTTTGCAGATATACAAAAAACATGTTTGGGATTTTTAACACCAGCCGTTAGTCTAAATAAAGAATCAGTTAGTTGGGAACTTCCACCTTCTTGTATCATTTCACGAAGGTAAGTCCATCTTGTTGGCGTCATGTGACTGATCATAACGTAAGCTAAACCATTTGAGTTAACTATCATTATATGTATCCACAAAACTGATTTATTAATAACTGCTCGGCCATCATCACCAGTTGATTTGAAAATTAGCACATTGTCATCTTTCAGTTGCAAGCTCATTTTGATTTGACCAGGGGGCAGCATATTAGTTTCCAAGCCTTCAAAGAAGGAATATTTGTTTAATGGAATTATAGAGTCAACTTTTTTATTAGTTATGATTAAAGCATGACAAGCAGTAAAAGTATAAGCAGCTTGATCATTTCGAGATTCTGCAGCAGCTGTATTGTCTACATAAAAGTAGTCGTTTGTTCCGGTTGTTTTTGCATCATCATCAGAAATTTCAAGCAAGCTTTTAACATTAACAAATCTGTGAAAATCTGTGAAAATCTGTGAACATTATTTCCATCGTAAACATTTTTTTCATTTTGCTTAACTTGCATTAGATCAATCAATGAAGCTGCATCATGAATTAAAGCAATTCTGTCGGCGTCGGCGAAAGCGGCACCATCAGCAAGTTTGTTTACTTGAAAACTTATTTTAAAATATGCGTTATACAAATCAAAGTAAGAACTTCTATTATTGAGTGTAAACTGATAACCACTTTTCATTTGCCTGGTAGTATTTCCTGGTTGTGCTATAGGAGTATTTAACTGAATAGGTTCGTATCGGGTATTATATTTTTCACTTCGAAACATTATGTATACTTTAGATTATTTTTTATTAATTAATCGTTTAATTCTTGTATGAACATTTTTACTTTTGATTCCCCTTCCGGAAAGTAATCTATTAATTCTTGTATTTACATCTTCTTCGGTTATATTATCATCTACAACTTTAGCTACATCTTCTTCTGTATCTCGTGTAAGTTCTTTTAAAATTATTTCACCTTTTGGTTTAAGTTTTATAATTCAAACTAATTTATCAGCAGCCATTTTACCCACTTCATCTCCAAGTTTGTTAGAACCCCTCCCAATGATTTGTTTTCCAGCAGTTTCTAATGCCTTCTTGCCTGCTGGTTTTACAGATTCACTAAATATTTTTGATCCAACCTTTGAAAATATATAAAATATGCCAGCTCCAGTAAATCGATCAACTTGCGTATATGTTCCTTTACTAGTGTCATACATTTTTTAATACGTCATATAACGCATATTACATTAATTATTTTAAAACAAGTCGAAATGATGTATGAATTCCATTAAGATAATAATTTTACCTTACCAGAGAAATCTGTAATGTAAATATTAAAACTGTTAATGATCGTTTTGTTTACTTCGCAGTACCCAACCCTTATCAGTTCATCCTCCCCGCGCTTGCAATCAGTACTGTTATTCATTCGATCTTTGGAAATCGCTGAGCCCGATACTTATAGTTAGTTATCGGTGGTACATTTTCAATTTCTTTTGTTTTCTTACTTAATTTTTGATTCGGTGGTTCCACTACTCCGGCCGATAAAAGGCTCTGGGTATTGTTTAACCACTCATAGGATATGTTGTCTGCTTTTTATACGCAGGCTTCATAACCGCTGCTCCCAAATAAATTCCATTATGTTTATTTCGCTCTTCGGGGCATTTCATTTTATTAGATACTGGGACCATACGCCGTACGACATGGGGAATACATTAAAGAAGGCTAACTCCATGTCCACCGCCATATGCATGCCATCTTCGGGATGGTTAAAATTTTGTGCTGTTGATTTTATGAATATTGAGTTCTGCTCAACCCGGGGCTAGAGGGCGTGAGCGGTAGCTAGCATATTTTACTACCACTCATGAACAGTCTCAATCAAACCGAGACTGCAATATTTCGTATGTGTCGTGCTCGGCCGTTTCCAATGGTCCATTATCATACTCATTTTTAAAAGGATATGACCTCGTAAGATCAGATATACTTTTATCATAAATAACATCTCCATATGACCCATCAACAATAGATTTACTTATCAAATCACAGTGAATATATAAAGTATCAATAGAATTTGTTATGTTTGGTGATACAGTTCCAAATTTAGTTTCTCGAATAACTGCATCTTTATCAAAGCCAATTAAGGTGTGAAAGTTTGATTATCTTAACTCAAGCATGAACTTATTATCAATGTAACTAAACATTTGAAACTTGATAAATCAAATTCAATTCTTATAGGAACAGGTGAGTCAGCAGTTAAATCACCGTTTACAGCCAATGTTTCTTTTATATTATTATCGATATAATTTCCATTTGTAAAAATAATATTTTCCCAATCTTTCCCATTGTGATACATTATCACCTTGTTATTAAAATCCTTACTAATGTTATACCATGAGTAAGTCATAGAATTAATATTGTCAAGTCCAATGCCATACCGTTTGTCCATGTCTAATATCAATAGTCTGTCAAATACAGTTGTAAAATTGTTTTTTCTGATGATAATACAATGTTTTGTTCCATTATATATATTAGTAGATAAAACAGATTGCCAATTAATCACCATTGTAATACAGTTTAAAAGTTGATTTCTCAAAATTAAAAACGTTAGTAGTGTTACATTTTATGCCTGGAAAGATGGTCCAATATTGAGATTCCGGAAGATATGCTTCAAATGTTCCTTTTAGTATTCGTTTATCATTTTCTGTTTTCTGTTTTTGGTCGGGCATGTGACTTATCAGTACTTGGACTTATATTAAACAAACTAAACCGTTCTATACCAATGTCTGTATTTGCAACTGTATATGTAAGGTCTGCTTCAATTACATAACGTCCGGGTTTTACAAGTCTGGCGCTATTACCATCAGCATATTCTATAACATATTCTCCCATTTTTAGCTCTACTGGCTGGCGTCCGTCCGTCCGTTAACTTTTCTTCAAACGACTTCTCCTCAGAAACCGCTTGGCTAATTTTGACCAAACTTCACATGGGTGATCCTTAGATGAATGCTTTTTAGATTTTTTAAAATTAGGTCAGCGCTATATCCAAGATGGCTGCCATTACCATATATGATCGAAACCTTAAAAAATCTTCTTCTCCAGAACCGCTGGACAGATTTCAACAGTTCTTCTTTTAAAAGGATCGCCAACGCCTAGACTATCAAGTTTCTTCAAATAAAGTCCCCGGGGTCAAAAATGGCCGTGCCAGGGGGTCCAAAGTTTGTATATTGAGGTTTTGCATGTTTTTCATATAGACATATAGGAAAAAACTTTAAAAAATCTTCTTCTCTGAAAGCACAAGGCACAGAGCTGTCATGTATTACATGTAGCATCAGCTTATGGTCTTCTACTAAGTTTGTTCAAATGGTGACCCTGGGGTTTGAGGTTTGATATTTTGCATTTACTATAAGCTTATGGTCCTTTACCAAGTTTATTCAAATGGTGACCCTTGGGTCACATTTAGCCCCGCCCCAAGGGTCACATGTTGTACATAGACATGAATAGGGAAAAACTTAAAAAATCTTCTTCTCTGAAACTGCAAGAGCCAGAGGTTTAATATTTTGCATTTGCTATAAGCTTGTGGTCCTCTACCAAGTTTGTTCAAATGGTGACCCAGGGGTCACATTTGGCCGCACCCCGGGGGTTACAGTTTTAAATAGGCTTGTATAGGGAAAAACTGAAAAAATCTTCTTCTCCGGAACCACATGGCACAGAGCTCTTATGTATTACATGTAGCATCAGCTTATGGTTCTCTACATAGTTTGTACAAATGGTGACCCTGGGGTCAAATTTGGCCCGCCCCGAGGGTCACAGTTTTACATACTTATATAGGATTTTTTTTTTTAAAAATCTTCTTTTCGGAAACAACAAGAGCCAGAGCTTTGATATTTTACATTTATTATAAGCTTATGATCCTTTACCAAGTTTGTTCAAATGGTGACCCTGAGGTCACATTTGGCCCCGTCCCAAGGGTCGCATATTTTTACAGAGACATGTATAGGGAAAAAATTTAAAAAATCTTCTTCTCTGAAACTGCAAGAGCCAGAGGTTTAATATTTTGCTGTTGCTATAAGCTGATGGTCCTTTACAATTTTGTTCAAATGATGACCCTGGGGTCACACCTGGCCCCGCCCCGGGGTCACAGTTTTACATAAATGCTTGAATAGGGAAAAGCAGAAAAAAATCTTCTTCTATGGAACTGCAGGAGTCAGAGGTTCAATATTTTGCATTTGCTATAAGCTTATGGTCCTTTACCAAGTTTGTTCAAATGGTGACCCTTGGGTCACATTTGACCCCGCCCCAAGGGTCACATGTTTTACATAGACATGTATAGGGAAAAACTGAAAAAATCTTCTTCTCCGGAACCACATGGCACAGAGCTCTTACGTATTACATGTAGCATCAGCTTATGGTTCTCTACATAGTTTGTACAAATGGTGACCCTGGGGTCAAATTTGGCCCGCCCCGAGGGTCACAGTTTTACATACTTATATAGGATTTTTTTTTTTAAAATCTTCTTTTCGGAAACAACAAGAGCCAGAGCTTTGATATTTTACATTTATTATAAGCTTATGATCCGTTACCAAGTTTGTTCAAATGGTGACCCTGAGGTCACATTTGGCCCCGTCCCAAGGGTCGCATATTTTTACAGAGACATGTATAGGGAAAAAATTTAAAAAATCTTCTTCTCTGAAACTGCAAGAGCCAGAGGTTTAATATTTTGCTGTTGCTATAAGCTGATGGTCCTTTACAATTTTGTTCAAATGATGACCCTGGGGGTCACATCTGGCCCCGCCCCGGGGTCACAGTTTTACATAAATGCTTGAATAGGGAAAAACTTAAAAAATCTTCTTCTCTGAAACTGCAAGAGACAGAGGTGTAATATTTTGCATTTGCTATAAGCTTATGGTCTTCTACCAAGTTTGTTCAAATGGTGAACCATTGGTCACATTTGGCCCCACCCTTGGGGTCAAAGTTTTACTTAGGCTTGTATAGCACTCATATAATTATTAGATTTGTGATGAATTGCATTATATTCACAGATTGAGAGGTTATGTTGACTAAAAAAGAAAGAAATACAAAAAATCAAGGCAATGTTAATAATATTTTACCATGTATTTTATGTAAATGCTTGATACAAACTTCAAGATTAAGGTGTGTCCCTTTAGAAATGAATGTAAAAACTACAAGATGTATAACCAGAACATAAACTGCAATACGAAACCAGGGAGTAAGTATACTTACTCGCTGACGAAACGTACAATGGCCCGGGTAGGGAACGTCCAATGGTCACAGTACGAATCGCCTATTTACCTGGGAACGAACCGTCAAAGGTACGATACGTACATAACTCGGCTTTTATCCCCAACCCATTTTTAAAACACGACGCCATATTGTAAGTATGCGGATATACTCATCATTTGCCAGAGAAAAGTGCATTTACGTACATTTCACGATGGTTTTCGTTGGTTGGAACGTGCGTGAATATAATTAAACGTTCCTTTTATTAAATTATATTATTGGTTCTGATTAATTCTTGCGTGTAAGTTATAATAGCCGTTACAATACAAACGTATTGTGTATTCGCGAAAATTTCGGAAGTTCGCTGACGCCACAATTGTACATTCATTACTGCGTCTTCCCACCATATTAACACTACAGTTTGCATTGAAAGTTGTAATTATTATATGTTATTAAATGTTCAAGAATGAAATTGTATATAGATGTATTTTGGGGTTTCTGGACCAAAGCTCTCGCTTTGCTCGAGTTTGATCCAGAAACCCCCAAAATACATATATAAGTAAATGGTGATTTACTTGATTTATTAAAACTATTTTAGAATAGGGGTAGTGAAGATTGCAAGTTTAAATTTTTTAATAGTTATCAAAATTACACTCAAATTAACAATTCTCCGACCTTGAATACAAAGGTGGTGGATCATACTCATACACATTACTAAAACAATTTATCACACATTTTTTAGACTTTTTTGTAAGGTTGCCATTGCTTCCTTTTTTCCCTGCTCCACTAGTTCTTTTTTTTGAACTTCACTTATTTCAAGTTTCTTTTGTTTGATGTCCTGTTTTAAATTATAATATCTTTCCAGTTCATCTAAAATCAACTTTAACTCTTGCTCAGATATTTGTGCATCACTCAACGCTTTAGATATTAACTGCTTTATACTATTTAACTTAGCCTCTGCCAAAGTTTTTATTTCATGATGTTTTTGAGCTTTTGCATTAAGCTTGCGTCTGATAAAATTAATACAAACACCTGTAGCTCCACATACTATTGCTGCTATTTCTAAAGGTAACAAAACTGGAACAACAAATTCAACCCCAGCCATAATAACACCTGCAGATATTAAGGTAGTGTCAATTCCATCTGTAATATTAATACCACGTTTATATTTTTTATAAAGTGACTGACGTATATCTCGTTCTGTAATTAACCTTTTTTCAATCTCTGAAATCTTTTGTAATCTATAATTGTGTCCGTCTTCCACTGGCAACTCAGGATATATACTTGGTGCTGTCGGTTGCTTCATGTTTTTATTTATTAAATTAATTAAATTAATAATGATGCCACCGTATTTACAGCGGTAGCGTTGACAATCTTGCATACAAAGTTAACAACAGAACCAGCACCAATCTCTAAAGGTTTATCAAAGTTATCATGATTGCGTGGGATGATGTGAAGCGTTATGCCATAATTTGGTTGTTCAACACCATTGACAGAAACTATTACAGATACGTCACCAACTAATCGTTCACATGCTAAACCTATTCCCATAATCCGTCCACGGCGTGTCATTACATGCCCCACATTTGATTCTGCCCCGCCGTTACCAAATGAGAGTATTCTATTCAACACAAGTGGGCCCTTAGCCTCTGCAAATATTGTTATAATTCCATATTTAAGATTATCAACTCTATTTTTCAAATGATTAAACTGGTTAACAAAAGGCACAACTCGCCTATATAAATCTTGAACCTTATTTATCAAAGCCTCTAAGTCTTCTGTTTTTTTAGGGCTTGGTGGTCCAAATATACTCATTGTTTTTTTTATAAAAATATATTTTTTAAATAATTTCTAAAACACAACTCATAGGCAAACCGTGATTCTTTATCTTGTTACCATACTCATCTCTGACTTCTATTTTCAATTCAGTAATTGCATCATTCGTAAGACAGTGATATTCAGGATAAAAACTTGTATATACTATATCTCCAAACTGCTTATTTACTACAGGCACAACACCTATAATAGTGCTTGGTGCACCATTGACATAATTACTACTCGTATTAACTTGTTCCAGATGAACATATAGCTGTTTATAAGGAGCTAAATCAATTGGGTAATCTCCTATATTAGTACCTGTCAACCATTTTCTGTCCTTGAATCCCAGCATTTTTGAAAGACCGCTTGACATTCGTGTTTCTATTGGCGCATGTATAATGCTGAAGCCAATTTGCTCAATACTGTCCAGGATAATATCTTCATTTAGCACTTTAAACCTTTCTACCAAGTCTTGAAAGTTATAAAGTCCACCTGGAAAATGTTCTATTTTAGCTGGGTTTCTTGTCTTTACGATTTCACCATTAATATTATGCCAACCGATAGTGTATGTAAAACTTTTTAATCCAACGCGCTTAGTTCCATCACTATTATCGATATACTGTTGTAAATTAATAGTGTTGTATATGTTTGAAATTGTATGAAACATTTTTTTTTAAGATATATATAAAATACAAATAAAAATGATTTCTAAAGAATTCAAATATAACCCAGATGCTCACTATTCAAATACTTTCAGCAAGAAAGTGATAGATATAATAAATCAAAACATAGTTATTACATCAGACGGTAAAGGCTTTAAAGCATCATTTCCTAATGTCTTTGAAAAATACAAATTTCCATACGTCAAATCAGATGCTATAGTCCAACGCTGGGGAACAGATTTGATGTTATTTTGGCAGTATCAGTTGAATTTTGCCATTTGGTGCGCGACAACTGGATGTGGCATTGATTTCAATAACCATCTAAAAGCTGATGCCCTGGTTGGTTCGTTATTTCGATTTCATGACTATTACCAAGTCAGAAGAATATTATTTGAAATGAGTGTAGCAATGCCGCAAGACTCAAATTGGAATGCGTTTAATAACACATATAACCGAAACGCATACGAGAGAATATGCAAGGAGTTTAACGTTGACTTAAATTCGGACTGGAGACAGAAACAAAGCTATAATAATGGTCTAGGAACAATTTATAATTACTGGACAAATATTGGTTATCATCCTTTGATAAATACTGTATATGACAACAAAACGATGAGTTTCACAGTCTATGAGAGTGATAAAACATATCACATTGATTACATTGCACAAGGATCTGAGGCTGACAACAGCTGGTCTACCTTTATACTAGATTGTTCATTTGGATTTACAAGAGCTGGAGTAGAAAGAATCAAGGACATCATAAGAACATACTGCTGGGCAATCCTTGGCTCACAATCACAAACAAGAAGATATATACTTGGAACTGGAACGGCATTTGATGCACAGAAACAATTTCTAGCAAATGTAGAGGACGCAATAAATAGCCCCATCGACTTGCCCAGTCAAATTTCAAAATATGAAACCACCCTAAAATATGCAAGAAGTAAAATAAATTTTGTCTATGGAAGTGGATTGTATATGTCTCCGAGCGACATGGAATTAAGAATCGGAATAATACAAGACTAGAATAATGAAATTGTAATAGCAACCGATGCACAAGCATTAGGATTGAATAATGATGTAAATGTAAAACCAGTGCCACCAAAAATTATTTAACCTTTTCAAGGCACCACAACAAAGAAATTTTTACCGGAACATTCTGACTTTGATAAATCAATACATAAAACTGTGGAACATAACCCACCAGAAATACAAAAAATAGCGATTGAACACGAAGATAACAAAACAACTATAATTGTTGGTACTATAGTAATAGATCTTGCTGCATTACTTATCTACGAGATTTACTAAACCACTCTTTGGCTGCCACATACAACAACCCGGAAACAAACACAAGCAAAGCCCATAAATTGTTACCAAGCCAATTAATAACATTACCTGTTACAGATAAAAGCCATGATACTATTGCAACAATAACTCCTGGAAGTGCTGCAGCAGCTTTACCAGCTAGGTTGGCAAGAAGTTTACCAAGATTAATTAGTTTTTTTTTTATCCAGTCTTTTACACTTGATAGATCAGGCTTTGGAGTTGGAACAGGTGCAGTCCCTTCTCCCGTTGTAGGGATAATGGTCTCAACTAATACCCCAATAATCATACCAAACGCAGTCAAAATACTAACAATAGTAATACCTTGCTCCCTAAACAAGGTTTTGATCCTCTCACCAAGAGTTGTATCCTCGTTTAACATTTTGTTTATTGTCTCTTTTATCCTGCTTACTTGGTTACGGAAAGCTTCTCTGTTTTCATTGATAACATCCATCCTTGCACCTCTCTCAACTTCAAGGTCTTTGATGCGGTCGCTAATTCTTTTTATCTGGAATTCATCATCGTCACTCTTAGCTTGTACTTACTTTTGTTTTTCTTTTGTTATGTCTTTATCAAGTTGTGTGAGTTTTGCCACGTTATTGGTGAGTTCTTCCTTGACAGTTGTCATTGCTTTTACTATTCCATCCATTTCACGCTTGTCTATATTTGTTTGTGTTTAAACATCAGGACGCTCATCCACATCCCAGTCATAAATTAATGCCTCCTCTATGTTATCCATTGATGTCTCTATGTTATCCATAATATGTGATAAATCTTGTAATGGAATAGCATCCACATTATCTGGTAAATCGTTTCTTGTGCTCTCCAACGCTTGCCGAGCTTTTTGTGATAATTTTGTTTTACTGTCATACTCCGGCAAATTCAAAAATTGTCTTACCGCCCTTGTTCCCCCAGAGCCAATAACCCTGTTATATTCACCTACCAAAGAACCAAGAGCAAGAAATGTAAAAGAACCTTGCTTGGCAGTTATTCTTATTTTTTTATCATCAACAATCCAGTATAATGTTTTACCATCATTTGATACTTTAAACTGGTCATAATCCATTTTGTCCGTTGCCATTTTATATCGTTTTCCTATTTCATTGTAAAAGGATTTTACAAGATTTTTCTTGTATATTTCAAGTGTGGATTTTGCCAGCTCTCCCCTGAGTTCAGCAATATGGTTGCTTTGATTAAGGAGACTTCTTCGAACAGGCTCATCAGGCACCATTGGTAAATCATCATCATTATAATCATCTGGAACGAACGTAGGATTGTCAAAATCAAATCCTCCTTCAGCCATTGTTTATTTTATTTAATTTTAAAAAATATATTTAAAAAATAAAAACAATGTCAGCTTACGGAAACAAACTCAACCCTCATAGAAAACTAAGAGAACCTCATGGTGCCAAGGGCATCCGCACAAGTGTAGTAATAACTAATACTCCATCAACAATAGACCAAAACCAGCAACTGCTTGTGAGATTTCCCAATCTAAGTACTAATGATGTGATAGTTCCACGTACTGCTCGTCTTGCCTTTGAAATAGAACTTAAAAGCAGAACAGACGCCAACGCTACTCTATTCCAAAATCTGGGTAGAGCAATTGTGAAAAAAATGACAATAAGAATAAGTGGCAATGAAGTTATGTCAATAGATGACAGTGATATATATCATTGTTATGTAGATTTATGGAAAAGCCCTTCCGAACGAGTAAACATAGCTTACTAAGGTGTTGGTAAAGCAAACATGTTAAAACATAGAATCGGTGCGGGAGATGCCTCCTCAGACACCGAAGATGAAGCTATAGCAGCAGCTTATGGAAATAGATTTTGTATTCCATTGGAATGTTAGAAAGTCATATGCCATTTTATCAAGCGGGGCTTGGTGACAGGTTAGAATATGAATTAACGTTTAACGATTATAACAAAGTTATCAAAAGCAGTGCTGCTGATGCATATTATGTAATAAAAAATATCTGTTTGGAATTTGATACGGTCAGTGATGTTGAATTAGCCAGACAAATAAGACAGCAAACCAATGGTAAGATATCATTTATGTATGATCGTATCTTGCGACATAGAAAAATAATAGCAAACAAATCTGAAACCCTTTGGAACATCAACATTAATGTACCAGCACGGAGCATGAAAGGTATTCTAATGCTGTTTGAAGACCCCGAAAGAACAGACACGGAATCCTTTTACAACCCACCGATTGAAAAGGTTGAAATGACAATAGAAGGCGTACCAAATCAGTTGTATAGTCAGGGCATGAAGGCATATCAACAATGGGATGAAATCAACAAATATTTTGCCTTGACATCAAAAAGAAACAAAGAGACAGAAATAGTAGCGAGGGACTTATACTTTACCAATGTTTCTCTTGAGACTTATCTGACAAAATCATATGCTTTGTGGCTTGACCTTAGAACATGTGATGACAATTTATTACACGGCAGTGAACGAAGAATAGAAAACGGCAGTGAAGGCATAACGATACTAATAAATAAAAAAGCAGATGCAGATCAACCTTTAAATATTTATATATATATAATACAAGATGCGCAAATCAATTTCGAAGATGGAAGATTCAAAGAAGCACGATACTAGTTTGCAACAAAAATATCCTAAATATCCACACAGTGCCATTATCTGTGGTCAGAGAGGCTGCGGCAAAACAGAGTTGGTTCTTGACATACTTGAACAAGAGTATGTTGGAGTTTTTGAACATATAATTATATTGTGTCCAACCATAGAGTGGAACGAAGCTTATAAAAATACATCCAAAAGATAAAAAAATAATAATTGTCAATCCCGTTAGCAACGGCAAAGAAATGTTACAAGAACTGTTGCGTTTATTTTTCAAACAATATGCTGGCAAGCCCACACTATACATCATTGATGATTGCTCCGCTACAAAAGAATTAACAGAGAAAAAAGATATGTTATCAGAGTTAGCATTCAGTGGTCGACACGCCAAACAATCAGTGTGGGTCATTTCACAGAGATATAATTCTGTATTGAAAGATTTGAGGGAGCAAGCAAAATGGTTGTGTATGTTTTACACTAAAGACAGAGATAGTTATGAAAATTGTTTGAGAGAAAATGATGTTATTCCAACGCTGGAAGAGAGAACCAGAATAAGAAAAGCTTTAGCAAAAACTAAATATTCCAAGTTAATATTGAGGACTGACCAACCAACTGTTTATTGGGATGAATAATTTCTAACAGCAATGCTTTTTTTTCTAACAGCATTGCTTTGTTGCTTATAGTAATACTAACAGCAAAGTAGCAATGTTAATAGCAATTCTGACATGAAAATATAATGAAAATATCAGAAAATATAGTAATGCTTATAGCATTGCTCATAGCAAAGTAGCAATGTTAATAGCAATGATTGCAGCAAATTAATAATGTTAATAAAAAAATAGCAATATTAATAACAATGCTATTAACAATACTAACAATTACTACTTGCATGAATATCGCAGCTGGTTGTTTTGTGTTTTATATTTATTTCAAGATAAAAAATAAAATTATTAATATGAAAATGAATGCGGAAGAACTATTACAAGATATATCGGAAGGTTTTACGGAACGAGATGAATCAAAGCAACAAAAAACAAAAAAAGAAAGATTATCAGCCATAGTAGCTGGCGGTGGTAGTCGTCAATATTTGGTAAAGACATACAACTCACAAATATAGATAGCATGCCCCCGGATGAAATTAACAAACTTTACTGCAGATATGAAGCAAGGCTTGGGGCAAGCATGACAAAGACTTTAGGCAATTCTTTTATAAACTTGTATGTGATGGGAGTATCAAAATATTTTAATGTAACCAATCCACCAAAGCTGATAGAAGATTTGGAGGAAGACCCATTTATTAATCATGCTTTGACAAGCGCTTGTTGTGAGTTGTATTACAGGTATGGAATGTGCTTAGCGCCATTTACAGCAATACTGACAACTGTTAGACATATTGATTTTAATAAAAATAAAAATATAGATAATATAAATGATGGAGAACCAAGAGAGTGAAGTTATACCTGTTGTTACACAACCTGTTGAACAACAAAAAGTAAAAAATCCAAAACGAATAGAGGCTGGGAAAAAAGGAGCAGCGGCAAGAAAGGCAAAGCGTTTGCTTCAAGATGCTGCAAAGCAAGATGCTGCAAAGCAAGATGCAAATGAAATAACAAAAATAACAATAGGTGAAGAAGAACCAGAAAAAATCAAAATAAACGTATACAAAAATTATATTCCACCGTGTCTGGTTTTATTAGGCATTTCTGGGTTGGGTTTGTATATTTATAACAAGAAATCTGCTACGCAACCTGTAGCTGTGCAACCTGTTCATGTTGCACCAAAAGACCCGTTTGATTTTTAATAATTTATTTAAAAAAAATAATCATATAAAACAAAATGGCAGCAAGTATTGACGGAAAACAAATTGTAAATATGATGTATCACGCTGGAGTGGAAACACTTCTAACTGTTGGATATTCTGAGATTGGCAGAAAACTACTAAAAAGACCAGCCCCTAAAGTGGATTTTAATATGGTAGATGTTGGGATGCTGTCTGTGGATATAATGTTAGCAATGGCTACAAAGGATATGCTGATTAAGCAAGGTATTATTCCTGCGGATATTATGAAATAATTTAAAAAAAATATATATAAAAAAATGGCAAGTGCAGTAGCAATGATGATCGGTGGCGCATTAACAAACGCATTGGCGTTTAGCGGTTCAAATTATTTCTTTTCAAAAATGGGAAGTCATTCAGATGAGGAAAGACAAAGGCATGACAAAGCAGTGGAACAATTAAACGCAGCACAAGCGGAGTGGAATAAAAAAAGAACAGAGAGATTAGATTTTATTAATACGCAACTGCAAAAAGAGCATCATGCAGAGCAAACTTGTGATGATGTGGATCAGGCTATGAAACAGTATTATTATACAACTGGCAAACATTTGCTTTTGGAACCGGAGCCTAAGTTGAGTGATTTCTATACACCATCTCCGGATCAACAGAATAGAGAAATTACGTTTATTGTGGTGGGCACACACTGCAACTGGATTTGTGGCGTACAAATTGATTTCATAAAATTAGTTTAAAACTATAATTACTAAGTATGTTTACCTTGAAATAACCTTTGGAAAAACTAAGTCATATGCATGATACCTATTTGTTTTGTTGTTTTTACATGGTTTCAATCCAAGTGGTCGCATATAATATGGTGGTTTAGCACTCTTCTCTAATTTATTTTTGAGATGATCAGGCGCCCATACTTCACCGTTGTCTAATAATGTCAATACCATGGATGGACCATATTAAGTATCTACTATTTTCGTATCTGTAATTTTGTATATTTTATCTATTTCCAAGTCTGTCCATTTCTTTGTGCTATTTTGATATTGCTCTTCAAGCAGTTCATCAAATCGTGCAGTTGTGATTTCCATTTTTTCTTTATAGTTATATAAAGTTTAATCTTTAGTAGAACAAAAGGAAAGATTTATTACAGCCCAAAAGGATTTTGGAAAGGTTACTCAGCAGTTAAAAAATTGGCAAAAGAGGCTGGTGTCAGTAAGAAACAGGCATTAGAATTTTTAAAGAAACAAGCTGTGTGGCAGATTTATTTACCCGCACCAAAGAAAATAGTTAGACCCAGGTTTGATGTTTCTACTAAGAATGGAGTGCATCAAGCTGATTTGTTATTTCTGCCGCATGATACTTTTGGCTTTGGCCGTGGACGCAAGACTTATAAATATGCGTTTTCTGTGGTTGATATTGCGAGCAGATACAAAGAAGCAGAGCCACTGACTTCCAAGGATAGCACAGAAATTGCCAAAGCATTTGAAAAAATATACAGTCGGCATTTGAAATATCCAAAATTATTACAAGTGGATCCAGGCAGAGAATTTATGGGTGTAGTATCACAGTTGATGGCGAAACACAAAGTAAATATCAGACGGGGCAGAACAGAAATACACAGAGACCAAGCTTTAGTGGAAAGATTTAACAGAACATTAGCTGAAAGATTGTTTGGCTATCAGTATGCTAAGGAAATAGATTCGCAAAAACGTAATAGAGAATGGGTAAAGAGATTACCAGAAGTTGTTAAAGCAATAAATGTGGAGACAAAAAAGCCCCCTCCTGTTGAAACAAAAATATTAAAAGGTGATCCTATCTGTATGAATGCAAGTGTAAGATATTTATATCAACCCGGAGAACAAGAAGGTGGAAGACGCAGAGCAACTGATCCAATGTGGAGTGTAGATATTCACAAGATTAAAAGTTATATGGTGACGCAAGGTATAAGAGTTTATTATTTGAAAGCACCAGCGCCACAGAGAGGATTTGTCAAAGAAGAATTACTTATTGTTCCTGCTGATACCCAAATTCATAAGTTTTTATAAAATCCATGTGCATCAGTTTTATTACCGTCTGGTGCTATGTATCTTTTAGAGTAAAATGGTGACAGTGTTACTTTGTTTACTTTTATGCCATATATCTCATGCTTTATTGAGCGTATCATATTCATTTCATGGGTGTATTTTTTCTTGCCAAACAATGCATCCTTGTAGTTCTCAAAGTTTATGTGTTTTTCGACTACATATTTTTTTACACCCTTTGCTTTCTTAATAATCTGCTCATTCACTTTCAAAATAGAATCTTGTTTGGATCTTAATCCAATATTTTCATCTTCCATTGCTTTCTTAACAATCTGCACATCCGCTCTCAACATCGAATATAGTTTGGATCTTAATCCAATATTCTTAGCTATATACTCATCTATAGAAATACCATCATCTTTTATTTTATCTATTATTGTATCTACTACTTTCTCAATCGTCTGCTCATCCGCCCCCAAAATAGAACATAGTTTGGATTCAACGATAGGAATACATTCATTTTTTTTTGTCTGTTACTTTTTCAATCATCTGCACATGCGCCCCCAAAATAGAATATAGTTCTGGTCTTGATTCAATATACTCAACTATTGGAACACCAGGACATTCATCTTTCATTTTATCTATTACTTTCTCAATCATTTGCTCATCCGCTCTCAAAATAGAATATAGCTTGGGTCTTAATCCAACATACTCAACTATAGAAACACCAGCACATTCATCTTTCATTTTACCTATTACTTTTTTATTTGTATCATCGTGCAGTGGATGGTATTTCGGATAATCACTCAAGTCATACTCATCTTTCATTTCAGCCATGTCTTTGTACACATCTTCTGTTGTGATATTTACCAGCAAGCTGTCAGTGTCGGTGTATAATAAAGTACAGTCATCTCCGTACCTTTTCTTTAGGGTATTATAGTACCAGTCATACATCATGTACTTTGATACATCCAATACTGACATCCCAACATAGATTGGTTTGTTTAATGTTAATTTTGTTTTGTTTGGATGTATTGCTGACAATTCATCTGAAAATTGTATACGCCTATTAAAGTTAGTTTAAACTTATTTATTTTACATCGATTGTAACGAAAGCTCTATGAACTTATTTGAATCACTCTCGATGTCTTCCTGGGTAGAACCAGTACTAAGCAATGCAGATAAAGTGTCTTGATCAGGGACACAACGCATATGGCAATGACGGGAATCGAACCCACGACTTTTGGATCATGGGTCCAACGCTCTACCACTAGACCACAGCGCTCTTGAAGTTGAGTTTGGCTATTATTTTTCTTATCTTTTCATTTTCAGAGCCGTCAGTTCTTACTAATTTTATGTCAGTTCGCTTTCTTAAATTTTCCATTGTTTTTCCAAATACTGAGTTATTCATAAGCTTGTAAAAATCTTTTTCAAATTGTGATTTAGCTTTTTTCCTAAGTTCTGTGTTTAAATTTATGTATGATGCAATCCAATGTTTTTCATTAAATTCTAATACTCTGTGTACTTTTTTTAGTTTCATACCCAAAGATAAATACAGTTGCAGGTTTTTGTAATGTAACACATATTTTCCTTTGTCCATACGTTTGAGGACTAGTTGTTCTGTATTTATCATGCTATTATTTTCCAGTAAACCTATCTGGTATTCAGACAACCATTCTCTTTTCACTGCTAATCTTTCCGGTGCAAGCGGATAGTCATTGTGAGCTTCATGAAGTTCTTTTGGATATTCCAAATCAACTTCAAGTATTTGCCCTTTGCCAGGTTTTGGTTTAGAATATTTTCCTTTGTTTTTGGCTTTCCAAACAAAGCCAGAATATGGAAGTGGCTGACTCATTGCCCATCCATAAAGATTATTTGCATCAAAATACAATTAGAAGTTGTTTTCCTCGTTAGGGTTATAATCAGCTACATGTGGATTGTTTGCTTTGGCATATCGTTTTGATACCATACTTATGCCACCTCGCATTCCTTTTTCTAGAAACAAGTGCTTGTCAATGTCTGTCAAAAGTTCTAATTCTATTTTTGAATGTTTGAGTAAAGCATCCCAAGATAATCCAGGTGCTGTATAGTAATGTAAAGCATCAAGTTTGTATGCACTCATACATGTTTTTCTAAAAGTTTGAAACACATCTGCTAACAGAGTTACATCAGTTTTTAGATATAAATCATGATAGTCTCCAAGAGTTTTACAGTTAAACTCTTTCCATATTTTTTGAGCATATTTGTAATCTTTGGAACTTATACTTTCATCTGAGAGACTACTGTAAAACTTTTCTATAGGCGGTAATTGCGTTTCCTTGAATCTTTCCATACTGTCCATATATTCGTATGGATAAACACCTTTTCGTAAAAGTAAATCTGTTTGTTCTCCAAACTGATTTTTGGTAATTTTAAAATCAGATTTGTCTGTTGCTTTAACCAATTTTTCCAGAGACGAAGCCATAAACTGAAAGCTATCCAATAATCTAAGTTGTCCGGCACTAAATGAAATATACTTTTCAGCGTTGTTTGGAATGCATGTAATATTACCTGTCATTTTATGTATTTTTTGCATTATAAGATGACTATCATATCCTTTGAGGTTGTGAAATACAACAGGGATGATTGTTTTATTTGGTTTTATTTTCAGTTTCAGGTTACAGTTTTTATGTGCTGCACCTCTGTATTCTCCTGTAAAATGACAGTGGTCTCTTACTTTACAGTTTTTGCCACATTTCCTACCTATTTCATTCTCGCATATCCAGCAGTGTGTTGCTTTTTTTATAATCTTCCTTGAGTATTTTTACCTTCTTGCGGCATTTCTATTCTGCAAGAATTTTTGTTGATACCATCACAGTCTTCTTTGTGTTTGGTAAGTAGTCCTTTTCCAGAATAGCCGTGAAGGCAACGATCGCAGAAGTAAGTTTGACCATGGTGTTTGTTTTGGTCCCAGAGTAGTCTATTCAGATTTTTAATCCAGCAATAGTGATATTTTGTTGTTAATTTTTTTGGTTCGTTGGAATAATCATCAGGGTTATAGTTGTCATCTATAATTCCTTCTTCATTATTTGAATCGTCTTCGTTCTCTGATTCAACCTCAGTGTCTTCAGATATTAAGATCAAATTAATTCGTTCAATATCTTTTGGTTGTTCTGATATTTTATATGGAAAAACAGATACCTTTTTATTTTTTCCTGTTATGGTATATCCATAAACATTAATAGCAAGATTGTTTTGTTTTTCTACTTTGGTTATTTGAGAAATTGGAGTGGGAAAGTCAATGTTATCTTTCTTCAAGAACTCTATACTAGGATACTTTGATAATCTGTCTGTATGATCTGCAGCTGGATTTAAAGCAGAATTTATTGCATGGAACAAACATTTATCATCATTGTTTTTTACATTTCTAATTGCTTTCTTATCAGCTACTGCTTTGGGTAAAGGAATATATGAAGAACCTTTTAACGGCTCGTACTTTGCAATATTTAAGTAAAGCTTAACACAGTGATCAATTTCTAATCCGGATGCTGTGTTTGTAAATCTTTCAAGACTCTCTTGTATAAATGCAGATGACTCATCGTAGAACTCATTTATTTTTTCAGAGTTCAAGATTGCATTTTGTTCGCTGTGTAATACTGCTGTGGTGTATTTTTTGGTATTACCATCATCTTTAAATAAATTTACAGTGAGACCTAATTGAAACTTTAATCCATTCATCTTTGTCAGCTCTTTGCTTATTTGTTTTGTGATAATGGATTTCTTATCACGAAATAGTTTTTGAGGGTCTTTGTATTTCTCGGCAGATATCTCGTATGGTTTGAAATAGCCACACATTGGTTTGTCTATCAGTTTTAATTTTCTATCTTGAAAAACTTGTTTTAGTTCATTTATAACATTTTCTTGTAATTTATCATATTTTTGCTTTTGTTCATTTATAACATTTTCTTGTAATTTATCATATTTCTGCTTTTCTCGTTTACGTTGTTTTTTTGCACGTCGTCTCTTGAGTACATTTTCTAATGTTTGAGATTTAACCTCTTTCGAAGTTTCCTTTGGTTTTAATGCATTTATACCGTTAGATAGTGTTTGCTTATCTATTACACCTGTTTTAAACAAAAGTATTAATTCTTTTATAGTCTCCTCGTTTTCCATTTCCTTTATTTGTTATATATTAGAAATAATTTTTCTTAAATATAAAATAATTATATCAAAAATAGACAATGGAAATCAATGTTTGTAAATTTCTTAAAATTGGATCACATAATCCATGTACAAATAAGCCTACAAAAGATTCTAATTATTGCAGTTTGCATAAATATAGATTAAAAACAAGTCATGCATTACCGTGTCTAATATGTAAAAAAGGCACTTATGCAAAATATCAAGTGTGTGTTGGTTGCGTTGCAGTTTCAAGTAGAAAAAAGAACGATTATTGGAGGTTAAAGTCGTACAACGCTGAGTGTCTACGATTTAGACGTATTAAGGTTTAAATCATATTTTATTGACTTTGTGTTTATTCGTTGATTTTGGTGTAATTTTGATAACAAATCGGTAAATTTGTTTTGTATTAAATAAACATTTTATATTTTGGGGGTGTAATTTTGAGAACTTATAAAAAAAATTAAACTTGCAATCTTCACTACCCATATTTTAAAAAAGTTTTAATAAATCAAGTAAATCACCATTTACTTATATATGTATTTTGGGGGTTTCTGGATCAAACTCGAGCAAAGCGAGAGCTTTGGTCCAGAAACCCCAAAATACATATATATATTGTCTTTGTTTGATTTTGGTCTGAATTTATGATAAAAAAATACCTTCCCCACCCACTTTGCTCCAAAACCTGACCTTCGTGGCTATTAAGCCTGACCTTCGTGGCTATTAGAAGTGTTTTTAACAGGTTTTGATTTTCTACGATTTTTCACTGCTGTTACGCCATGATGCCATTGTTCTACATCCATGGCAAATGTGTTCGAGGTAACTTTGAACAAATAATCTCTACATTGACATGGGGGCGCTTCTCAGCTAAATGGAAAGTATAACATCCGTCACTTTTTGGACAAATATTTTATTCTGTATTGGAATAAAGCTTTTAATTTCTGAGTATTTAGTTATAATATACGACAATGACATAGCAGAGATAACTTCAAGATTGATGCTTTCTGAAAATTTATTATATCTCCACTTTTGTATCAAAATGTCAATGTTTTTGATCCTCCTTAAGTCACATGGTGAAAGTGCTATGTCAAAACAATCGCATGCGTAGTTGTAAGTCCAGGTGAAGAAAGGTTGTGAATTTATTTCGAAAGTACAAAGTTTTGTCTCCATAAAAATGTGATTTTTATAATAATTATCGTAAAATAAAATAGAATGATAAGGCTTAGAAAATTGTGTGACGGTCGTTACTAGCGTCTGCCAAAAAGAATATCAGTTCAAATGAACTTCATTGATTTTCATAGCAACTTCTCAATCTTGCACTTTTAATGGATGGGTGAAAGAATGTTTATATTTCCTGAAAATGCAACTATATCTTGGCTTCCGGCGTTTTTTCAAATACAGAAAATCATTTAATTGATACCCAGCCGTGAGTCAGTCAAATCGTTACGTCCGTGCGCGACAACGGATTTATCATCATATGCGACAGTGGCGATGCCTAATGCATATTTATATATCTAAAACGAGGCTATCGTCAACCCACGAGGTCAGATCGACCTTTCTCGAAGAAGATGGCGGGCGTTATTGTATGTATTTGGTGTCGGTCAACATGAATTTCACTGTAACTGCCGTGACAAGAACGTAATCCATGCAGTTACGGCATCCATGTATCGTGTATACAAACTGCCAACCTTTTATAAGTTATAATGTTCAATAAATTACTAAATGAATACGAAATAATGCTTGTAATATTGTACTACGCTCTTGCATGGAGTATTCATGACACGGAAGTAACTATTTTAACTGGAAAAAGAGCATGCACGAACTTCAGACGTAATTGCCGAGCGCATTCTAAAATGTTTGAAGCAATAGACACTGAGAAAATCCCAATGAAATAGCGCAGATTTATACGTTCTTATCGTAATTATATTTTATTCAACAAAATTCCAGAAAACAAGTAATTTTAGCAAAGAAAGTTTACATAATGATGACGTCCGTTACGTATTGACGGTGTTGTGTGTGTACGGACATAACATTTGACTGATGTTTGTAAATAGACGAGAATCAAACATAACTACTGATCACATTCTGAAATGTTTGAATTAAGGCCTAAAAAAAATATATGTGTGTTTCCGGTTTCCCGACCGACCCTACTTTATCACCGCCGACCCTAAATATATTTATAGCGAAAAAAAACAAACTTTTTTTTTTATTCAAATGATAATTATTTTAGCCAGAATTGTTAAGCATCTAATCTGGATTGCAAAGGTTATCAAAAAGTTGCCTTAGTATAAAAATGGCATAATATATGCGAACAATATATAAAAAAAAAATATCTAAAAAAACTCAACTTTTTCCTGCCTACCTATCTTAACTTTTTGACAGGGTAAAACCAGAAACACACATCTTTTTTTTAGGCCTAATCGATACTAAGCCCAATGAAATATCGAAGCGTGTGTAAGTAACTAGTGTCACAGAATTGCACATGTTTGTCATGCATGCGAGAGGTGTAGGTGGAATTCAACATGCAAGCATTAGGGACAGGTGTAGGTGGAATTCAACATGCAAGCATTTGGGAGAGGTGTAGGTGGAATTACGTGTGTTCATGATCTTCATGGTAAATGAATAAAGTCATTAGTTTGTTATCATGTGTCATTATTGTCACCCTCTTGCATTAAAAGAGTCTAAGTTCATTTTACCAATGAAATACATTTACATACTGGTAAGATTAACTAAAGTGTACTGTAGCATGTATCTTAGTAGATTACACCATAATTCAGTCCAGATTTCCTAGATATTGGCCGAAAATATATAGGGTGTTTTCAACCTTGCATGATTTAAAACAACCAATGCAATTGGTAACTATGCCATGTGTCCTAGTTACCATTTGGTCGCCATTTGCATCATGCAATTTAGTGAATAAACTCCCTATTCATTTTATACTTCCACCAAAACCTTGCATGATTTAAAGCAACCAATGCAATTGGTAACTATGCCACGTGTCCTAGTTACCATTTGGTCGCCATTTGCATCATGCAATTTAGTGAATAAACTCCCTATTCATTTTATACTTCCACCAAAATCTGGCTGAATTTTGTCATTTTATTTTCCATTCTACCTAGATACATGCCACAGTACACGTTAGTAATCATTAAATACTTTAGAAGGGGGATATAGTTTGAGCGTTGAAATGAGCTTGTACTGCTTTAATTCTTCATTTCAGCATTGATGACGATGCATCTGACCACTGTCGCCTTTATACGACATTGACCAAAATGTTCTGTTTTGCTCCCGACAAATCCTGTGAATGGCTTCCATCTGGTTGCTCCGTCTAATCTCCTGTATTTATTGTGCTATATTGTTTCATTTCTAAACACAAATGAAGTAATAACTCTGAATTTAGAAGCTCAAGATTATTATTATGGCTCCCACACACAAAGTGTGGTAGGGGAGCCATATTGATTTTGTGCTTTCTGTCTGTGTCACAAACGATGTCCGATCAATAACTAGAGAATGGTTGGACCTAGGGTCCTCAAACTTGGAAGGATGGTTGGACGTGACAAGTAGATGAACCCTATTGATTTTGGGATTACTAGGTCTAAGGTCAAGGTTGCGGTGACACTGACTATCAAAACGATGTCCGATCAATAACTAGAGAATGGTTGGACCTAGGGTCCTCAAACTTGGAAGGATGGTTGGTCATGACCCCTATTGATTTTGGGGTCACTAGGTGAAAGGTCAAGGTCGCGGTGACATTGACTATCAAAACGATGTCCGATCAATAACTAGAGAATGGTTGGATCTAGGGTCCTCAAACTTGGAAGGATGGTTGGTCATGACTACTAGATGACCCCTATTATTTTTTTTTGGTTTAATTTTTTTATAATTTATTTTATTTTTTGCATAAAAGTACCTGAACCACACTTATTTTTTTTATGTGGCCTTACTGATACAAGTAGTAGATACAGTCACAGGGATATTGAATATCAAAACGATCGCAGATCAATAGAGAACGGTTGGACCTAGAGTCGTCAATTATGCCTATTTGGGCGAGTGAGCCATACGTTTTTGTCCCATGGACAATAACAATTTCTAGTTTACTATGTTCAAGTCACGGAAGGTGAAGTAACGAAAGGTGACTCGCGACATGACTTCAGCAGTTTCCACGAAATTCGCTTGACCTACCTGACAGGTGAAAGGTGGGGGTGACCTCGTGTTGTGCATGTGCACACGTTACATCGATCACACACCTTCAATACATCGTATGGAAAAGTTTATAGTCTGTACTGTATGCTCAGTGATGGATTGCCGTGTCGGGTCCCATGTTCAATGCCTGGACAGTTAGGAGATTCATTCAAGGGGATGACCAGTCTTCTTGGATGGGCTGTTAAATGGATGTCTCGTGTATCGCTAATACACAAAGCACATTAAGGAACCAGGAGGCTTCTTTGGTCAGAGGGGGGTGTTGATCTATTCTGACTATCTTCCTTTCGGCTTAGACATATACATCTGTTAAAAAACACATGGTTAATGCATCTCATTAATACAGACAATATATTGTATTAAATTATGAACAATTCATAGACGACGTCAAGTGTAACAACCGTCACTTTTTTGTGTCAAATTGTCAAACATAACTTCCGCACTCTTTAGGGTAACCAGTTTCATCAAATAACCTGAATTTTATCCTGGTAACGATGTGATTAATAAATAATTGTTGCAGGTTTGTGGTAGTTGAGTTACTCGTATTATAAAAGTATTGATAACATGTCTAAAACAGAAACAAAGTGAATATGAAAAGCAGTAACGTCCGTCACTTTAAACGAGTAAGATTCTGAGTCTAGGGGAACTATCTCTGTATTGCAGTTTCTTTCGGCTGAAAGGATGTGTGAAACTAATCCCAAATCAGATTTTACTTGTACAAATTATAGAAAGGGTCAAGCAAAACTGGGGAGAAAATTGTCAACATAACTCAAGCCAAAATTGAGACCTTGGAAATTGGAGTATGGCGGGAGTTATTCTTTCCATTTAGCTGAGAAGCGCCCAAGGGTACCAAGTTTGACATTGGCCTCACCAAGGCCACCATAATGCAATTTGACATTTTGTGCCACGTGGCACCTCTTGTTTTTCTATTTTCAGTTAACTAACAATGCCTAGAAGGAAGAATTGGAGACGGTCGCAGGCGAGGATGGAAGTTATTGAGAGGTGTGAGCGAGATGGGGAACAGTTGGAAGAGGTAAGTATGGCTGTCACTGAACCATCAGATGGGGGACTAGCCAACCCTTATTCTTCATCTTTGGCTGTACTAGATGAAGGGCCATCTGTGTCACTGAAAATGGGCGTCATTGAACTCTTAGATGGTGGCTTTGCCCAGCCCATGTATCCATCTGTGCCCGGTACTGTTATTGATACTGTGACTGGAACACTTATTGATACTGTGACTGAAACTTTGATTGAGACTGAAACTGTGTTTGATACGCATTCTGAAATTGTGACTGAAAAGTCTGATGAAGACAATGAAGTACACTCTGATCCTTCAGAGAAGTTCCTTTATACTGCTACACTCGTCAACGAACCAGCAAAGAGGTTGGCAAAAAAGTCTACAACTGTGGAGGAGTATGTGCCTGAACCTGTGGTTGAATCTTTTACAGAAAATGTGCCTTCGTCTTATACTTGTCCTATACAGACTAATTACAGAAATAGCAAAACAAATTTGGCTGTAAGCAACTATGCAACAAATCCATTTAGATATGTGTCATTGACATTTGGGTCTTACCATCCAGCTGACCAGAGATTTTCACTTCAATCAACTTCTTGTGTGCTTTGATATATTCACTGTATTGTAATTTGCAATATACAGATCTTTTAGATGATGTATTGAATGTTGGAGATCAGTTGTATTAAAGTGTTGTACATAATTTGAAATTGTGTGGTAAATTTAAGCACAGGTTGTTATGATGAAATGCCTGATCAAGTGAACATATTATCAAGAGACGTACATATTGAAAAGAAAAATATCATATCAGGAATTGCTGTTGAAATGTTTGGCAGTTCAACATTACCAACTTTACACCAATCCTTACAAACAACCTTTCAAGCAGTAAATCATGCCTTGGTGATGATGGGAGCAATTTGTTCTGGAGTGTTTGTCAAAGATGAAATGTTCTGGTTCTTTGATTCACATTCACATGGTAAGAATGGCTTCTCATATCTAAATGGCACATCAGTGCTAATGTCATTTAGCTGCCTAGATGATCTTGTCACTTATATGTATGCTTTGTATGACAGCATGCACATTGATTTGTCATGTCAGTATGACATTTTACCATTGCAATTAAGATGCTTGAAAAGTGAAGACTGTATGACCTCTAAATATTTCAAAGAGCAAAATAACCAGACAGAACGTAAATTAAACCAGCTGTCATGCAGTCAGAATAAAAGAAACAATTTACCATTTGGAGCTAAAGAAATGCTTTATGGCTCTTTCAATCAAGGTGATGATCATTTTTGTGAAATTTCACGGGGTAGTCAGTGTGTTGCAAATGCACTCTCTGCAATCTTGTTTTCATGTTATTCAGAAGTCAATAATTCCATAGAATTGGACACCATCCTTTCATTTGGTGATTGTCTTTATAGAAAAAATAGTTCAAAATTTAATTGCTAATGACAGATTTAGAAGCCATCTTTTGTGCTTTGATGACTTGCCAGATACGGTAGAATTTCATTCTGAAAAGATTACAGTCCAGAAAGGAAATATTGTCAATGGAAGTCTCATAGGTTGCATTAATAGTATAAGTTTACCTACGCTGCATGTTGCTATTCAGACTGTTAAATGAAAATTCCTCCAGATTGGTAATTGTTGGTGCAGTGTGTTCAGCTGTCTTCTATAACAACGGACTTTTCTACTTCTTCGATTCACATTCCCATGGACAAAATGCTCTGTTTGCTCTAGATGGCTCCTCTATATTAATAGATTTTGAAATTATTGATGATTTGGTAACTTATATGTATACCTTTTATTCTAGTCTGAATATTGATTTCTCTTCACAATTTGATGTTATACCAATTGATCTGAAAAAATCGTCATTTGCTTATGACTTGATGATGCCAACTGTATCTGCAGATCAAACAAATCTCTTACATAATTACTTCCAAGAAACTAAGGAACATGCTTCTGATATTGACAGGCATTCAAGCAAAGACAAAAGCTCTTACATGAAAACCTACATGAGAAAACAAAGACAAGATCGTTTAATTAGAGCAATAGAAAAAAATCGCGAGCTATAGAGTAAACGGAAAACAAGGCAAGATCCTTTATTTACAGCAAAAGAAAATAATCAAGAGCTACAGAGTAAACACAAAGCCAGGCAAGATCCTTTATTTAAAGCAAAAGAAAAGAATCGCGAGCTAAAGAGTAAACGGAAAGCCAGAAAAGATCCTATTGTAAAGTCAGCAGAAAAAACGAAGAGACAGGAACTACGTCAAGATCCTTTAATAAGAACAAAAGAAAAGAATCAAGAGCTAGAGAGTAAAAGGAAAGCCAGAAAAGATCAGATTGTAAAGTCAGCAGAAAAAACGAAGAGACAGGAACTACGTCAAGATCCTTTAATTAGAACAAAAGAAAAGAATCAAGAGCTAGAGAGTAAACGGAAAGCCAAAAAAGATCCGATTGTGAAGTCAGCAGAAAAAAACGAAGAGACAGGAACTACGTCAAGATCCATTAATTAGAACAAAAGAAAAGAATCAAGAGCTACAGAGTAAACACAAAGCCAGGCAAGATCCTTTTGTTAGAGCAAAAGAAAAGAATCACGAGCTAAAGAGTAAACGGAAAGCCAGAAAAGATCCTATTGTAAAGTCAGCAGAAAAGAAGAAGAGACAGGAAGTACGTCAAGATCCTTTAATTAGAGCAAAAGAAAAAAATCAAGAGCTACAGAGTAAACGGAAAGCCAGAAAAGATCCGATTGTAAAGTCAGCAGAAAAACGTAAGAGACAGAAACTACGTCAAGATCCTTTAATTAGAGCAAAAGAAAAGAATCAAGAACTAGAGAGTAAACGGAAGGCCAGACAAGATCCTATTGTGAAGTCAGCAGAAAAAATGAAGAGACGAATATTGCGTGAAGATCCTCTAATACAAAATCATGAGGCTAAACTTGAATTGAAATCAAAACAAAAGAAACGAAATAATGCATACTACAAAGCTATTGCATGCGAGAAAAAGCGTCTATCTAGTTCTTTTATATCTTTTAGGATACAGGAAAAGTCCAGAGAGAATCAGTCGTTATGAGAAAAGCGAAAAAAGGCAGATTTTCAAGCCAATGAAAAGAATTTGCGAGAAGCAAGAAAATATGGTTCTGAACTAAATGAATGTATTTCAAAATTTAAACAAACCATTTCCACTGGACCTGTCTATGTCTGCACCTGTTGTCACCATACATGGTTTAAACATTCTGTAGAATCTGCAAGCACAGTTGCTAACCATCTTGATCGATCATCTGTACAGCAGCATTTCACAAAATACTTTGCTGTGGATGATAAAGACTGGATATGTAAAAGCTGTTCTAACAACTTAAAGAAAAATAAAACCCCAACTCTTTCAGCCAAAACACATTTCAAATTAAGCCTAAAGCACTTGAGTTACATCAGTTAGAAGAGGGGCTTGTTGCATTAAGAATTCCATTCATGCAAATTAGAGAACTTCCTAGAGGTGGGCAGCTATCTGTGAAAGGAAATGTTGTTAATCTGCCAGTTGATATCCAGCCTGTCATTGAAAGTTTACCTCGAGCTTTTGACACACAAGTAACTGTGCCAGTGAGACTAAAAAAGAAACTTTCATACAAGAAATGTGACTTTACTGAAAATGTACGTCCATTACAAGTTGTTAGCGCTCTTCATTGGTTGATGAACCATAATGACTTGTACAAAAATTCTGGTATCCATATTGATGAAAACTGGTTGCAAAACACAACTGAAAATTGCTCAGAAACAGTGCAAGAGTTTTTTGGAAGAACTAATATGGGCGAATTCTCTCCTACAGATGATGCTACTGAAAAAACAGAAAACGTAACGAACAAAAACGAAAATGACTATGAATCTGATCATTTTAGTGAAATTGATGAAAATGAAAAAGTTGTTGGTAATAGTGATACAATTATTGACTCAGCTGATCCAACGACTGACACTGTTTACACATTTGCACCTGGCGAAGGACAAATACCCATAAGTTTATATCAAGATACCAATGCTGAGTATTTATCATTTCCATCAATATTTTGTGGTCAAAAGAGACCTGAAAATGAAGACAGATCTGTTCCTGTTCATTATAGTGACATATGCAAAATGGAACTTCGCCATGTTGACAGAAGGGTGGCATCAAATGTTCCAAATGTTTTCTTCAAAATAAAAAAAAAAGCAACTGAAACAAGTTTCAGACAAAGTGCATCTAGCTTTAAGAAGATGTAAAACAGAAGGCAAAAAACTTACGGTATCCCAGGTTTTAAACCCAGAATGTCGGAAAAACTTAGTCAATCTTGATGAAGGCTTTTATATTTTTCGAACTTTGAGGAGTTCGCCACCATACTTGGAAGCTCGGAAGAAAGATGTTTTTGCTATGATACACCAATTAGGTTTGCCTACATGGTTTACTTCGTTGTCCTCTGCAGATACACAATGGGTTGATTTGCTGAAGATTTTAGCAAAACTTAATAGCGGTAAAACTCTTAATGACGACGATGTTGCGAAAATGAATTGGGCTGACAAAACCAAGCTTGTTCAAACTGATGCAGTGACATGTGTTAGATACTTTGACCACCGTGTACAGGAGTTCATAGGAACTGTACTTAAAAGCAATCATGAACCTTTGGGAAAAGTCAAAGATTACTTTTACCGTGTTGAATTCCAACAGAGAGGGTCTCCACATATTCACATGCTTCTTTGGATTGAAGATGCTCCACAATATGAAACACACACAGATGAAGAAGTGGTATCATTCATTGATCAGTATGTTTCGTGTTCAAACATTGATGACCCACTTGTTGACTTTCAAGTACACAAACATTCACGATCATGCAGAAAAAAGGAAAAAGCAGTTTGTAGATTTGGATTTCCAATTCCACCAATGAAATAAACAGTTATTCTGGAACCTCTTATTGCAGATCAAGCTGACACCAAAAAGTACAAAGAACTGTTTGTTTCAATCCAACAAAAGTTTAATGAGATAAAAGAATGTGATTTATCGTTTGAGCAATTCTTAAAACAACTGAACACAGATGACGAAGATTATCTTAAAGCTGTTCAAAGTTCATTAGATGGACCCAAAGTGTTTTTGAAAAGGAATGTTGCTGAGGTGAGAATAAATGCCTACATGAAACCCATTCTGAGAGCTTGGGGAGCCAATCATGATCTTCAGTTTGTTTTGGATCCGTATGGATGTGCTGTATACATAGTATCATACATCAGTAAAGCCCAAAGAGGAATGAGTATCCTTATGAATGAAGCATGTAAAGAAGCAAGAAAAGGAAATATGGATTTAAAGAAGCAAGTAAGACATATTGGTAACACATTTTTGAATAGTGTTGAAATTAGTGCACAGGAAGCATGCTACCTTGTTTAACAACTTCCAATGACCAAAGCTACACGAGATGTAGTATTCATAAACACTTCACCACCTGACAAACGTACATTCCTTTTGAAATCAAGGGAAGCGTTGGAGAAAATGGCTGAAAATTCAACAGAAATCGAGGCAGACAATATAATTAAAAGGTATTCAAAAAGGCCAAAGCAACTTGAACATTGGTGTCTTGCTGATTATGTATCGCAACTTGAAATCATATATCCAGCATCTGATGACATGTTTCATGAAGAAAATGAGCATAATGATGATGAAAGAAATGAGCCTGAAGAAATTCATCCAGACATGTTAGTTGAGGAAGGAATACAAATCACGTTGAAAAGTGGCATCAGAATTAAATCCAGAAAAAAACCTAAAGTATTACGTTATGTTCGTTATTCACTAAAAGTGGATCCAGAAAACTATTACAGAGAAAAACTGTTATTATTTCATACATGGCGTAATGAGAGTGAAGATGTTTTAGGTGCACATAGTTCTTATGAAGATCATTACTTTGCTTTGAAGAATTTCATAGACTTTAAAGTGAAAGAATATGAGAAAAATGTTGATCAGTTAAATGAGGCAATGAAAAGGGCTGCTGATGACTTGAACTTCGATGAAATAGCACCAAGCAATGAGCAAAGAGAATCAGATGATCTGCAGACGGGTTCAGTGGCAAGTGAGCAGTTTGTTTATTTTGATCCAGATCGTCCGGAAGTACAACGTCAGTATGACTTAGGAAATGATATTGGTAGTTCAGTAGCACTGGTAAATATTACTTTTAATACAAAAAGAATGTCTGATGGAAATTATAGATTTCTTGTACATTCGCTAAATAGAATTCTTCTCTTCCAGCATGTTCTGCAAAGTGTCAAACAAAACCTGGAGCCTTTGCATGTATATATATCTTGTGGTGCAGGTTTTGGAAAATCAGTAGTTGTCTCGGCTTTACATGAAGCATTGTTGCGACATTTGTCTACTTCGGCAGGTGACAATCCTGATGTATGCAAAGTACTTTTGTGTGCACCTACTGGAAAAGCTGCTTTTCACATAAGTGGCATGACTATCCACTCAGCATACGAAATATTGCAGTCTCGGTTTGATTGAGACTGTTCATGAGCGGTAGTGAAATATGCCGGCTACCGCTCACGCCCTCTAGCCCCGGGTTGAGCAGAACTCAATATTAATAAAATCAACAGTACAAAATTTTAACCATCCCAAAGATGGCATGCATACGGCGGTGGACATGGAGTTATATGATTCCCCATGTCGTACGGCGTATGGTCCCAGTATCTAATAAAATTAAATGCCCCGAAGAGCGAAATAAAAATAATGGAATTTAGTTGGGAGCAGCGGTTATGAAGCCTGCGTATCACAAGTGACAGCCAAAAGACTAAATTAAAACGCAGACAACATATCCTATAAGTGGTTAAACAATACCCAGAGCCTTTTATAGGCCGGAGTAGTGGAACCACCGAATCAAAAATTAAGTAAGAAAACAAAAGAAATTGAAAATGTACCACCGATAACTAAATATAAGTATCGGGCTCAGCGATCTCCAAAGATCGAATGAATAACAGTACTGATTGCAAGCGCGGGGAGACGTTTTACTGCCGCCACACTGCACAAGCAACGCCACTGTGCTATAAAAAAAAATAATATGATAATGGACCTTTGGAAACGGCCGAGCACGACACATACGAAATATTGCAGTCTCGGTTTGATTGAGACTGTTCATGAGCGGTAGTTAAATATGCTGGCTCCCGCTCACGCCCTCTAGCCCCGGGTTGAGCAGAACTCAATATTAATGAAATCAACAGTACACAATTTTAACCATCCCAAAGATGGCATGCATCGGGCGGTGGACATGGAGTTATATGCTTCCCCATGTCGTACGGCGTATGGTCCCAGTATCAAATAAAATTAAATGCCCCGAAGAGCGAAATAAAAATAATGGAATTTATTTGGGAGCAGCGGTTATGAAGCCTGCGTATCACAAGTAACAGGCAAAAGACTAAATTAAAAAGCAGACAACATATCCTATAAGTGGTTAAACAATACCCAGAGCCTTTTATAGGCCGGAGTAGTGGAACCACCGAATCAAAAATTAAGTAAGAAAACAAAAGAAATTGAAAATGTACCACCGATAACTAAATATAAGTATCGGGCTCAGCGATCTCCAAAGATCGAATGAATAACAGTACAGATTGCAAGCGCGGGGAGACGTTTTACTGCCGCCACACTGCACAAGCAACGCCACTGTGCTATAAAAAAAAGTAGTATGATAATGGACCTTTAGAAACGGCCGAGCACGACACATACGAAATATTGCAGTCTCAGTTTGATTGAGACTGTTCATGAGCGGTAGTGAAATATGCTGACTACCGCTCACGCCCTCTAGCCCCGGGTTGAGCAGAACTCAATATTAATAAAATCAACAGTACACAATTTTAACCATCCCAAAGATGGCATGCATACGGCGGTGGACATGGAGTTATATGCTTCCCCATGCCGTACGGCGTATGGTCCCAGTATCTAATAAAATTAAATGCCCCGAAGAGCGAAATACAAATAATGGAATTTAGTTGGGAGCAGCGGTTATGAAGCCTGCTTATCACAAGTAAATGCCAAAAAACTAAATAAAAAGCAGACAGCATATCCTATAAGTGGTTAAACAATACCCGGAGCCTTTTATAGGCCGGAGTAGTGGAACCACCGAATCAAAAATACCATTAGACAGTGACACACTTAACACCTTGCGAACCATATACAGAGATCTCAATGTTGTAATGATTGAAGAAGTTTCAATGGTTGGACACAACATGCTGATGCTAGTCAATCACAGGCTTCAACAAATTAAAGGTTCAACTTTATTTTTTGGCGGTGTTCACATGATTCTGATTGGCGACTTGTTTCAGTTGAAGCCTGTTATGGATGGATGGATTTTTGAAAACTTAAAAAACAACTTCGGTCCTCTTGCAACAAATTTGTGGCAGGAATTATTTACAATGCATGAACTTGACGAAATCATGAGACAAAAAGATGACAAGAATTTGCAGAGATTTTGAATAGATTACGTGAAAGAAAGCATCGACAAAGCGATATAGAAGTTCTTAAAAAGCGTGAAATAAAAACAACAAATCCAAATTATCCAATGAATGCTATTCACCTTTTCAGCACAAATGCCAGCGTTGATTAATTTAACAAGAAAGCATTCCAATTATCACCCAGTATAAAAACTGTCACAACAGCTTTGGATACTGTAATAGGAGATGATACTAAATCTGTAAAAGAACAACTGATTTCTAGGTTGCAAAATGATGCCTCAAAAACGTCTGGTTTGAAAAAGAAACTAGGTATAGCTGTTGGAATGACGTATGATCTATGTGCAAATCTTGATTTTATGATGGATTAGCCAGTGGTTCAAGTTGTTGTATCAAATTCATAGAAAGCAAACAACAAAATACAAATAGACCAAGTATTGTTTGGGTAGAATTCTATGACCAAAACGTAGGTTCTGAATGGCGTGCTAAATACAGACATTTATATCATATTGGTATTGATCCTACTTGGACACCCATTTTTGATATCAAAAGGAACTTCGTTTACTTCAGAAAGACATTTCTGAGGATTCAATTCCCACTTCGCCAATCAGCAGCCAAAACCATACATAAATCACAGGGTGACACTTTAAATGAAGTTGTTATTGACATGTCTGGTACACGAATCTTTTCTCATGCACACTACGTTGCCATTAGCATTGCAAACACACTACAGGGTCTCAATATTTTGAATCTAAATGAAACAAAGATATCAGTGTCTGAAAAAGTCAAACAAGAATTGACTAGGTTACGAAATGAACAAGTTCTTGCTTTGTTTTATATTCCACTATATCAAATTCACGACACTCTGGCAAAACTTGTGTTTTTGAATACTCGATCTTTGAAAAGTCATAAAGATGATATTTTCCAGGAACCAAATGTTCAAGATGCAAACATGATTTGTCTTGTTGAAACATGGCTTACTGCTGAAGATGAAATGCATACTTTGAATGTACCGAGATATCAGCTATTCAGAGCAGACGGTTACCAAAGTGGGAACACACGACCTCACCGGGGTATTGCATTGTACTTTAAAGAAGGTATCCCTGTTGTTCAAAACAAAACACTCATTCAACAAGATTTTGAAATTGTTCTGGCAGAACTTTTGTTTGACATGAGAAGAGTAATTGTTGTTACATTGTACAGGCCTGCTTATGTTCAATAAGTTTCTTGAAAAAACACTTACTCGAATTTGTGTCACCAGTCACATACAATACAGAATTTGTAATTCAAGGTGACTTCAATTCTGATATTTTTCAAGAACAGTCAGTGCCTTCATTGAAGAACAATTTCATTGCAAGCAAGTTGTTCAGAAAGCGACTCATGATTCAGGATCGCTTATTGAACATGTTTACTCAACCATTGAATCCATCAAAAAAGAAGTGATAGAGTGTGTTTGGTCAGATCATGCCTTAGTTTATTCTGCAATAGCTCATTAAAGACTCATTCATCACAGATTGTATCTAGAAAATTGACAATAAACAGCTTATGATTTTAAAAAACAACAATATCAATTTGATGTAGTAGTACTCTTTTCTTCAACCCACCTGTGTAAAATTATTCCTACTTACTGCATAATGCAGTCAGTAGGAATAAGACGGTTTATGTCGGAAATGGGTTGACCGCCACTTTTCAGTATATATGTAATCAAACTTGGTAAGGAGACCTATTAAGAGACCTCCTAGAGCACTATATTGATCACCATTTCATTCCCCAATGTATTGTTTTAAATTACAAAACTACTGTATTAAAAGACCACCTATGTTAATAATATTACTCTTCTATTGACAGATCTCTTCATAATCTTGGTCTCTGAACACAGGTTTTTACTGTACTTTAATTGCTAACTGACCACCTAAATGCATTTGTTATTATGAACTTTTGTGTATTAAGAAGATTTTGTTTTAATTATTACAGTTTGTTATTCATATATTGTTTTATGCCACCACCACCAAATGGTGAGGATGCATATAGTATTAGACATGTCCATCCATCTGTTCGTCCTGAACATTTTGTGTGTTTATCTCTTCGCACAGTTTTCAACCGATTGTTTCAAAACTTTACAGGATGCTTATCCATCAAGACGTGCATATCACTTCGCCAACAAAATCCACCTTGTGTTAGCAAAGTTAAGGCCCCTTTTTCTTAAGATTTGTGCGGATTGTATTTAATGGGGGCATTTACGTCCCATGGACACATTCCACTTTAAACTGTATCCTACATAATTTGATGTTTCTGATGCTAGAAATGAAAGTTATTGTTATAAAGATCATCAGTGTATTATACTTTTATTTTAACTTCACTTTTTTTTACATATTGTGTCATAAGATTAAATCTGTCATTTCACTATATCATCAATAATCATTAATATGCTCCCCGTGTGGTTGCCGGAGTATAATACAACCACAGCAAATCCCGCTACAGGCAAAGGGGTAGAACATCACCTTCATGTTCATTTTGTCATTTCTTATCATGCTCATTCAAAGTTTTCTTCATGACTGACACCACATATGCAAATGTGGAAACGTGGCTCCAGCGTAAATGGAGTGCCTACAATAGAATTTGGACCCTGGCATGTTCATCCCTGTTTGGCGCCATCTAACCTTTCTTGTGTTGGTGCGCCGTTAAAACCCAATTCAATTCAATTTATTACACATTTTAAATAAACCCCAGTCCAATATTATTTCGACTTAAAATTTGTATGCATATATTTAAATAAGCAGAATTTAATTATACTCCGCTTTCACAAAGTGAAGTGGGGGCTATATTGAATTATATTATCTGTAAAGTCGCTTCATGCAACACGTTTTTGTCGTGTCCTTCATTATAGCCCTGCTTTCATAAAGTGAAATGGGGTATATATTGTAATCACGTTGTCCATAACGTCGCATCACGTAACACATTTTTGTCGTGTGCGTCCTTTCATGTCGCATCCCATAACTACCATTTCTCAAACAGTTTTGAATCGGTTGTTCCAAAACTTCATGTACACACAACAACTGATGACCTTATGTCCCTCTATATCACCTATTGTTAATTAACAAATTATGGCCCTTTGACTTTGTTTAAGCGAAGGTATTCATCACCTTCAGTGATAGTTCTAGTTTTATCTTAGATATACTACTGTAGCCTAGGGTTAAATTATAGCAATTACATCAGTAATTAATAATATGCTAAATAAGATTGTTTTGAACTTTTCTATTAATACGTGGTCACGATTCGTAAATATGGAAGTTATGTAGAACAGTTTAAATAAATCTGTGATTTTAAAAAAAGAGCAGTGGCAAAAAAACAATAACGTGGCTCCAGCGCAAATGGAGTTTCTACGATAGAATTTGCAGCAACTCTGCAGTTCACGGTGAGAATGTTCTAGGCCCATTTTCCATATTTTATCTCGATGTACATGGAAGATGAGCCTGGCATTTTCACGCCTTTTAGGCGCCATATAACCTTTTTATGTGTTGGTGCGCCTTAAAACCCCAATTCAATTCAATTAAACACAAGTCAAGATTATCTTGTGTCCCTTTAAATACATCAGCTGTTATCCAAGTTTTATGATTAAATTAACGATAAAACATGATTAGTTACATCAATAACATACTTTGTATACTAGGTAGTATTATTAGTCTTATTTGTTAACTTGTCAGATATTAGCTTTAATTGTATTATCATTTTCCTGTATAATGACACCAAGTTTGGCGAAGATGACGTGAAAGACTGTAATATGAAGATAGCGATATTGTCAGATTTCAAGCACCTGGTCTGTGAACACTTGATTACAATGCAATGCACTTTTAATAAAAAAGGATTCTGCACAGTATCAAACATTAAAGCAATGGTAATATTATATTGTTTTAGATGGTAATGCCAGTCAAAAAAGAACATAGTTTTACAACATCTTTGTCACTTACGCTTTCTTTGAGAGAACAGCTTTGCCATTAAATGAAAACGAGAAAAAAGGTCCTATAGAAACCACAGCACCCAAACACAATGACATCGTACACTCGCACTGTACTAGAAAGAGCAAATTAAATATAAAGTGAAAAGGACAGTGCGCAACACAAATAGTGGTGAAGACGGTTGTCGACTTGAAACGGTCAGCAGCCAAATAACGGATAACAGTTTCGACATAACAGCTGTGACGTTACATTACATTTCTCAGCATAAAAGCTTGGAAATAAAGTTTTGGTTTTACATGACATTTCTCAACAAGAACAGCTTTACGAAAGTCAACATTGGTTCTTGATGAACAAATAATGATCGCACATATCGTCAACTGCAACATGCAATATCAGGATGTAAACATTGAAGAAGTCTATCCACAAACAGAATACATTGATTTCAGTTAGTTTCAGAACTGTGGTAATTGTTTACACATGAAGTTAGAATATAGTCAGAGCTATGCAAGGACATGTTAATGTTTTGTTCCAGAATTACTGAAGCATCATCGGTAGCGCATACAACTTCAAGCGTGATAATTGAGCCTCCAAAGTTGCACAAGAACAATTATGCTGTAAAACCTATTGCTTTCATGTATTGTTCAACAAGATTTATACAAAATGATTTATTCCAAATTGCAACAGACTATTCACCAGCATTTCCATATTAAAAAAGTCATTCTGCAAACACAATGAATTCATATCGTTAAAGACCATATATAACCCAACCTCATCATGGAAGAAAAACATCTAGAGTTGTGTTCCAGTATAAGTGAAGAAGTGTCATAATTTAAAGTGCATATATATTCCAAGTGTGACCATTCCAGGATCGCAAAACTTATTCTGTGCCATAAACGCTTACAGAAATAACCTCAACCAAAGCTATAGAGAACTGGACATGATTACTGGACATCCAACACATGAAAAGGAACTTTTAACCACTTCTACAAAGATGATCTGAAAAGTATAGAAATAGAAACATATATATACATGCAATTACCGTTTTTACCATCAATTCAATGTTTGTGATATAGACAAAAAAAACTAACAGTTTACATAAAAATGGTACAGTTCAAATCGATGAAATCTCAGAAATAGTTTTATTTATGTACACTTCAATAATCCCCGGGTGTGGTTGCCCAACCCATTCATTTTTTACCATGCTCATTCAACGTCTTTATCATGACAGCGCTTATGATGACACTGCGTATGCAAATGTGAAAATGTGGGTCCATCATAAATGAAGTAAATACTATAGAATTTGCAGCAACTCTGCAGTTCTGAAGGTAATAAAGTTCTAGGCCCATCTACATATTTTACCTTGATGTAAATTGAGAATGAGCCTGGCACGTTCATTCATATTTGGCGCCATATAACCTTTTATGTGTTGGTGCACCTTAAAACCCAATTCAGTTAAATTCAGTTCAATCCATGAACACTTGAATAAAAACATGGTCATCGTGTCATTTATAATACTGACTGGTTATTCGTTTATTTTTGTTTCATCATATTTATTTTTTTCAAATTGAAGTTGTGTATGTCTAAAGCAATATTCATGCCTGTGTTATTTTTCATACTGATTCTCAAATTTGTTTGCATTTTGTTTTGCCAAAGCACAGAACATAATGGATAGCACAATTTTTAATATTATTTACCATCTGAATCCATAATGTTTCTTGCATTCTTTTTGGCAAAGCACAGAAGAAAACTACAACTGTATGTCCTTAATAATATATTTGCATTCTTTTGGGTACATTTCGAAGAGTCACAAAAACATCAATTCAGTGTTTCACTTGTGCCTTTTTATATGAACAGCTTTGTCATATAGAAAACTGTTGCGCATCATGAAAAAATACGTCTGAAAATTCATCATTTCCTTCATCATGATCCCTGCATTGTTTCAGGTGCCATTTCGCTCACATCAAAAGAGTAGTGACAGAAAATTAAACATGGCTCCAGCATAAATAACGATAGAATTTGCAGCAACTCTACAGTTCAGGGTGAGAAGCTTCTAGGCCCATTTTCCATATTTTATCTCGATGTATATGGAGGATGACCCTGGCATGTTCATGCCTGTTAGGCGCCATATAACCTTTCATGTGTTTTGTGCACCTTAAAACCCAATTCAGTTCAATTCATCATTTCCTCATGAAAAAAGTAAAACAGGAGGACTGCAAATCCCGCTAAGGCAGAGGGCTGGAAGCTCACTTCATGTTCATTGTCTTTTTTGTCATGCTCATTAAAGGTTTTCATCATGACCCTGCATGCGAACATGACTGCATCGTAAATGGAGTCTCTAGAATTTTCAGCAAGACTGCAGTTGTACTGGTTAGGTGATTCCAGGCCGATTCTCCATATTTTATCTCGAGGTAAATGGAGGATGAGCGTGGCAAGTTCATCCCTGTTTTTGTCATATAACCTTTCTTGTGATCACAATTCAGTTCAGTTTAACTAATGAGTGATAGGAGAAAAACATCTTCTTACTTCAATGTAGTATTTACAACAAAATTATAAATTTCAATATATTAAGGGTAGATTTGCAATGTCATTTTCTGTCAATGCCATTTATGTCACATTTTTTGATGGTATACTGTAAAACCCATTTCTACTTGATTAATTAGCATGTTGTCATGTACCATTAATTCTGATACTGTTAAATGATATTATGTTACAGATGTTCATTTTTGTTTATCTTTAGATAATTGTTAAAATAAATTAATATACTTAGCATTGTGTGTACTGTTCTTTGTTAAAGCCAATATATTATACTGTTTTTTTCTTATTTTGTCTTTATGTAAAAGTACATTACATACTAAGATTTACAGCAAAATTAATTCCAGAGTGAGTAATTTCATAAAAAAATTAAGAAAGCCATAACTTGTAGTACGACTCGATTCATCAATGGTATAACAGCCAGTAGAGCGTCCACAGGCCCTCTTGGGACTCTTGTTACAAATGGATTGGTTACAAGAGTAAACACCCCGAGACAACCATCACGTTTGATTCTTTCAATTGGTTTTCGTGATGGATATGATACATAGTTACTTCTACTAGTAGTATCTAGCATGATGCTTATGCCATCATCTATTGTATATTCAAAAGTAGAATCTGACCTAAATATTTTACTTTTACTTTCAAC
This sequence comes from Cyrtodaria siliqua, assembly GCA_037043455.1. NCBI lineage: Eukaryota > Metazoa > Mollusca > Bivalvia > Adapedonta > Hiatellidae > Cyrtodaria > Cyrtodaria siliqua. The sequence goes on along the minus strand of JAWPHD010009603.1, from coordinate 38,518 downwards.
TCATCAGTTATACCAAAAAATGCTGTGTGGCGACTACCAGACTGTTGCTGCATCATCTGCTTTTTATGGTTTGCCAACATTGATAATTTTATTATTATCCATGTTAAGATCACTTTTTAAAACGTTTTCCTGGTTTTTACTCTTATGAAGATAATTAACCAGATGTTTTTGTATTACATACTCCGACAGCACAATACCAAAATTTGTAATATTAACACTGCCAGTACAAACTTCCTCACCAAGATCGTTAAAAAATCCATTATAGATAATATGATTAGATTAAATTTCACCGTGGAAGTTACACTTTACTAACTTCCTAGGCTTGTCCAGATACATACTGTTTGTCAGTTGCTTTTTTGTAATGATCTTTACTTACGTCTTGTTCTCTAGAAAGCATGTCTATTTCATTTATACTTGCGAACAAGATGTAATGAAAACAATGTGTGCGGATGTCTTTGGGAGTTTTGTAATACGAGTGTGATAAATAAATTACACAACAATGTTTGTGCCTTCCCTGGATGAAATAATTAATAATATCATTTTGAATACGTTCATAAACATAATCATCAATAATGACTATCCTCTGAGTATCTGAATCTAAAGTATCCACAGGGATAACTTCATCATTTGAACATTCTAATATGTCTTCGACTGCGATTTTATTCTTTTTTGCTATTTTATCAAAACGCGCTGATAAAACCTGATACTTTGACTTCTCTATTTTTTTTTAGGAAAAAATAAATATTGTCAAAATACACTAAAGGTTTTAATAACATAATAAACTAATGTGCTTGTCTTGCCAGAACCTAAATTACCACTAATTTACATTCTAAAATAACAGTCTGGCATAAAGTTCCATATCTGTTTGAAATTACCGTTTTCTGTCTTCATGTCATAGTTTGGAAATGCCATTATAATAATAACTAGATAATATTAATATTATCTAAATACTATTATATATGTCTAAAGGGTATTGTGGAAAAAAACAAATTCCTTACGGTAAAAACTTGGAACAGAAAAAGAATGTCTTAAAACTAATTAAGTTAGGTAATACGGCTTGAAAAAGGTTTCAGAAAAACTTCCAAAACCTACGAACCAAAAAGAACCAGATTTTAGGAGAGTAAAAACTTTTAAAAATCCGGGAAAATTATCAAAAGTGGAAGAACATCCTAATTGGATTGGAAGCCGAGAAGAGACAAATCGATATTCTTCTGAAAACAGCGAAATCTGGGAAAGAAATAACTCGTTTGTATAACAGCAAGTTGAAAGTAAAAGAAGAAAATAAAGCATATGCCAATATTAAAGCAGTCAAAGAAAAGAACAAAAAGAAGAAATCAAAACATCCGAGGCAAATAGTTAATTTTAATACAAAAGAAATGACTTCGGAGGACCCAGCCAAAAAAACAACCAAAACGTACAATAAAAATCATATTTAAACTTAATGTGATTTATTTTATCTTATTTTATCTTACCTTATATTATACATGTCTTTGTTAAAATAGAAACTATTAACAGATAAAATGAAATCATCGAGTAATCTTGTCAAAGAATACGAAAATAAAGTTACTCAAGAAAGAATAGAAAATGGAGCTAGTCTGATTCATACACAGAAATATTTAAACCTGTAACTAGCGACATAAAAGATCAGTCAGGACAGTTAACTAAACAGTTAGCTACTCTTCCAGAAATAAGTCAGCAATTAGCTATTCTTCCGGCAGCTATAGGTGAGGAAGCTCAAGAACAAAAAGTTTACCAGGGAATACCTCAGTTATTTGCTGAAGGGCCTCGTAAAAGAATAGAGCATGCCGAACATGTAATTATGATCGATCCAGATGCTGGAATTAATAAAGAATTAATAAAGATTTGATGAAGAGATACAAATTTCCATTACCATCGGAAATACTTAAGGATAAATATGAAGATGGTTTAAACATAATGGTTAAAGAGGGTCTGAGAGAATTCGTGATAGTCGTCAGGCAAGGACTAATCTTACTAAACAAAAGGAAAAAGATAAAACATTAAAGAAAAACAATGAAGATGAAAAAGAAGCTTGAGAAAGACAGACAGACGGAATAAGATATTATAGAAGTAGCCTTCTGGCAATAATTGAAAATTCTACCGTCTTTGGCAAAGGAATACAACAAAATAGAAATTCTTACAAAATCAGCAAAGATGGCATTACGGTGTTTTACAAATTGATTTACCTAAGCTTTTTGGTCATCAGAAACTTATTGCCGAACAAGGAGAAGCAGTTGTGCTTGACTTAAAAGTAGATGATGATTTTGTAGACTTGATAACAAAGCGTAACAATAATAAAAAACGTATTGAAAACTGTCTCAAAATGCTTTTAAGAAACTAACAGAATTATCTATTTACCAATTCATAAAGGTATTTCAAAGTTCAAGAAGATTTTAGGAGGTTGTGTTGATGTTGAATATTACTGCAGTCCTGAAGATTTGGTTAATGATCTGGAATTAGTATGTGAAAGTATCGAATCAGGAAATACTAGTCCACAGTTAACAAATAAAGGTATTAGCATAATTGATGAATTATTAAAAATAGGTACAATATCATCCGGAGAACATAAACTATTTTCTAAATATTTAGATTAAATTATAAACTAACTGTAATTATACATGAAAACCAAAGAAGAATTAATTGATCACTTGACGCGACTTGTAGCTGCATACAGACGCAGTTATAAATTGTGTGGTATTATAAACACAACATTACAGATTGCCAGTGGAATAATTGGTTGTGATGCTGTTCTAGCATTAGTTCCAACAATTCCTGTTTTTGTGGCCACAGTTGGTGCAGTTCCTCCAGTAGTTGCTGTTTTATTAAGTAAAACAAGAATAGCAGAAAAAAGATTTTGTTAAAAAAGGGTATGATAATGGAATTTTGGAAACGGTCGAGCACGACACATACGAAATATTGAAGTCTCTGTTTGATTGAGACTGTTCATGAGAGGTAATGCAATATGCTAGCTACCGCTCACGCCCTCTAGCCCAGGGTTGAGCAGAACTCAATATTCATAAAAATCAACAGTACAGAATTTTAACCATCCCGACGATGGCAAGCATATGGCGGTTGATATAGCAATATTCGTATCTTTATTTCATCCGCTATATCCAGCGGCGTATGGTCCCAGGATCTAATAAAATTGTCTGCTCCGAAGAGCGAAATAGACAAAAAGGAATTTAGTTGGGAGCAGCGGTTATGAAGCCTGCGTATCACAAGTAACCAAACGACTAAATTAAAAAGCAGACAACATATCCTATGAGTGGTTAAACAATACCCAGAGCCTTTTATCGGCCGGAGAAGTGGAACCACTGAATCGAAAATTAAGTAAGGAAACAAAAGAAATTGAAAATGTACCACCGATCACTAAATATAGATATCGGGCTCAACGATCTCCAACACATCATAGTAGTTTAAACAACTTCTTATATATGTCCAAACAACTATAGGACTAGAAAATGACAAAGAGGTAATCAGAATTGCCTTTAATACAATGTAAGAGATTAAAAAAAAATTACTTTACAGAACCTCTGGAAATGTACATAAAAATATAGGTTGAATGGACATGACATCCATTCATAATTCTTTTTCAACTTGTTTCCGTATCCTGTCGTACTTTCTCTGATAGCTTCTGTTTTAATCGATTTTGTTTCTTTTTATATTTTTAATATTTCAAATATCTTTTGGAAAATGAAATCAAATTTGATCGATATTTTTCGACCTTCTATTTCATCTAAAATCTTTACAATTTTATAAAACATCTCTTCCAATCTTTGTCTTTTCACGGGAGATAAATAATAATTTATCAAAAGTTTTTTCTATATGGTATTTTCTAAGATAAACAGTTTTCCTGCGATTGTATTTATAACCTGCAATGAGATTATAACCGTTGTGAGTCCCGCAATTAATACAGATACGTTCATTATCAAAAACTTTACAAGTACCATTACAATTAGTGCATGTATAAGTACATATGTACCAAAACTTAGTCTCAACACAATATTTACAGAGCTTCTTTTTATTTATTACATAAAAAAAGAATCAATCTAAACACACTCCAGGTGGGGTCAATAATATCTAAAACACTTTTACAATATTTGCAATTTATAATATTATAATATGACATTATAATTTAAAGTTAAATAAATATAAGCTTAAGAAAGAGATCTCATGTAATATTATAAATGGAACGTGTGGAAAAGAAAATTAAAAACTTCAAGAAAAATCAAATGATGCCAAATAGTTAACTTTGAAAATATGAATAAACTTGACAAAGAGTTATTAGTTTTTGCAAAAAAGATCTGTCTGAAAAAACTATAACCATGGCACAACAACTAAAATTACCGTGGAAAATAATAAAGAAAGATATAAACAGGTTTCATGCTTTTTGTGAAAAAATAATTTCATCAGCAACTCGTGGTTTTATAATTGAAGATTCTTTTATTCCTTACTACGAAATGTTGTTAGATCGGGGAATTGATATTGTTGTTTATGCCGGTTAAACAACCAGAGAACAAATATTTTACTTAAAAATAAATAAATAAAATAATTATAGGCTTAAAAAATAAGTAATGATCCGCTCATTCAACTGCGAAAAACGCAACCAGTTTCAAAATGTCTTAAAACAGAACTAGCACAAACGGGTGGTTTTAAATTAAGTGTTGATTTAAAACACAGTTTAAAAAAATCATCGATGGAAAACAAAGAAACAGGTGCTTCGATTACTTATAAAACAGCTTACTTTAATTCTAAAGCGGCAACAATATTATTCGAACATGAAATTGTTAAGGCGTTGGATAAAGCACGTGAACACATTATAAATAAGTTGGAAATTGGATTCAGATGGGAAGTGGCTGGCAAATTGAGGTATCAGATGCACACTCAAATAAAGTATAAGCATTTGCGTGGTAATTCTTATTTGAATTTACCAAAAGATTTGCAACACCTCAAAAAAGGTTTAATAAATATAAAAAATGAAAAAAGACAATGAGTGTTTTAGATGGTTTTGGCTTATAAATTCCCTGTCAACAATAACCCCAAAGAATAACAAAGTACAAAAAGTATATTGATAATCTTAAACAAGGGAATTACATTTCCTGTTATAATAAAACAAATCCCAAAAATAGAAAAACAAAACAACATTTGTTTTAATATATTTAGATATGTGAATAATCAAGTATACCCTTTGCATATATCAAAAAATAAAGGAGAAAATTCTTGCAACAAGCTTTTAATTAGCGAGAAAAAAATTCATTATGTATGGATAATTTTAACAGGTTAATGTATAATCAATCATTACATCAGCAGAAAAAATGGTTTTGTGAAAGATACTTGCAGTGCTTTACACTAGAAAGGGTGCTAATATAGCATGAGCCTGATTGTCTTTCATTTAACGGAAAGCAAGCAATAACAATCATGCCAAAAGAAGATGAAAAGTTTAAGTTTAAAAACTATGATAGGCAATTAATGGTTCCGTTTTTTATATATGCTGACTTTGAAACGATAACCGAAGATATTTCTACAGCTTTTAAAATCCTAATGAATCATACACAGAAGCATATCAAATGCTTTACGGTTACGGGTATACGGTAGTTTGTTGCTATGATGACCAATATTCAAAAACAGTTGTGACATACAGAGGACAAAATGCTGTTTATAAGTTTTAAAAAAAAGTGACAGAAGAAGAGATGTGGAGCAAGAAAACTATGAATCCACTTTTTAAGAAATATTTAATGATGTCGCTGGAAGAAGAAGCAAAAAATCAAAAATCTAAATCTTGTCATATTTGTGGTGATGGTTTTGCAACAACTCTCAAAAAGGGCGACGCGGGTCGTACAGTAGCATATGAAAACTCCATCAGAAAAATCAGGGACCATTGTCATATAACTGGAAAGTACAGAGGAAGCGCTCACGACATATTTAATATTAATTTCAGGCCGACTAAAACCATATCTGTTGTGTTTGATAACTTAAGAGGATACGATTCCCACTTTATAATGCAACACATCGGAAAGTTTAGAAAAGACATAAATGTTATACCGAATAACATGGAAAAGTACATGACTTTTATGTTTTGTGTTTATTGACAGTTACCAGTTTATGTCTCAGTCATTAGAAAGTTTAGTGAAAAACATTCCTTCGTTTCAGTACACCTCGCATGAATGCTCTGGTGACAAGTTAGAATTAATAAAAAGAAAAGGTGTTTATTTGTATGATTGCATGAACAGTTTTAAACGTTTCGAAGAAACTAAATTACCTGACAAAAATAGTTTTTATTCTCAATTAAATGATGAGCACATTTCAGATGGAGATTATAAGCAAGCTAAAATACTATGGAAAACTTTTAAGCTGCTAAAAAACATGAGCAAATATCATGATCTGTGTCTTAAAACTGATGTGCTGTTGCAGGCAGATGTTTCTGAATACTTTAGAAAAATGTGTATTGAGTATTACAAATTAGATCCAGTAGTCCTGTTCTGACTTGGGATGCATGTCTTAAGATGACTGGCATCCAACTTGATTTAATGCAGCCAAAAACTTTAAAATAAAAGCTACACATATAGCAGAACTAAAGTGGATGAAAAACTTGCAGACACCATTTCCAATGATAAAATTTATCAACAAGGAAATAATTAAAAGGAGCCTTATATTGACATTTTTGCTATATTTTCCATTCGAAAGCGTAAATATAGGTCTCATGGTGGTAGACGTAATGGTAACATCAAACGGAAGTCGCCGATTTACATACTATTTTTAAACAGTCTGGAAAGCACTCGATTCCTTTTTGTCTCATTCCTCTATCCATTTCTACTCTTATAATAAGCTGATTATCGAGGAAGCAGGAACAATTTTCATTCGAACATATCCTTTGTATAACACTGCTTCCATAATTCAAAGCTATACGCAGCGTGTTCTCCGATCTCATACTGATAAGCAGTCTGATCATGTCAGACATTTTCTAAAAAAATCTTAAAATCTTAATAAGGGCATTGCTTTTATTGATATACCAACTATTTTTCGAGATAATCGTGTTGTTGAATCTATTCCTACATATTTAAAAAATCCGCAAATCCTATACTTTGTTATAAGTACAAAAACAACAATTGGAAATATGATTTTATACTACAACAAAATGGTGTCTGACCTTGATATAGTAAATAACACTCTTAAGGAATGCGAGTGCAGAACATTTAAATTTTGCTATGCCCGGCAGGTCATGTCATTACTTGTAATTTGGATATTATTGATAAACGTATTCGGCATTTGTTTTCTAAAGGTCCGAAGTATAGATTGCCTTCTGTGATTGATGTTAATGCATATCGTGCTCAGATCGTCCAATCCATCGAGGAGTTTAATATTAAATGGTGTCGTAGAGAACATGCTGACTCTAACTAACTCCCTTTACCTGGACAAATGCTATTTTTAACATCACAGATACCCGTATTAACTTCTATACGGCTAACCCCACCCTTAATCCCCCTAGACCTAGATTTTCATTTCGTAATTTAAAATCGTGAATCCAGGAATTTCATAATAAGTTTGTTTTAGTTCCTGCAGATAAAGCAGCTAATAAAATAAATATTGTTTGACACCTCCATTACGTCAATGTTTTATCTCAGGAACTCGGGAGTACTAATTCGTATACTCCAGTGCAATCTGCTGACGATAGTGTTGTTGTGACGCATCACTCAGTTCTAGTTCTTGCACCACTACAAATATCTCCAAACTTTTAACATCTTGTCTTACTCTTAGTGCCGTTAAAGATCACGTTAAACAATATTGTGTTAAAGCTTATGAAAACTCCGGGATTAATTAATTTTATCTATTAAAAATTCAGGCGACGTCCTTGACAATATTTGCAATAAACGTCAAGCTTCATCTGTAAGTACTTATGATTTTTCTACACTATATGCAACTTTACCACACAACCTTATCAAGGACAAGCTTATTGCTCTTATTTGCTATGAAATAGATTTCATGTTGAGTCTTTCACCAGATACCCAGATAGAGGTTATTGAAGCCTTTAATGACACCTCACGGTATCTGGATGACATACTGAACATTGGAAACCCTTTATTTTCTACTATGTTTAATAATATATATTCTGAAGACCTTCAACTTAACAAAGCTAATATTTCTGATATTAACGCTTTTTTTCCCGGTTTACATCTCTCTTTGAAAATGGTGAACTATTAATAAAATCTATGACAAGAGAGATGATTCTAATTGTGATATTGTTAATTATCCCCATTTAGATGGGGATGTTCCCCGAGCAACTTCTTATGGGCTCTACGTTTCTCAACTTATTCGTTTTTCTAGAGCTTGTACTCGAGTTGAGGACTATAATATTCGTAATCTTTGTACAACTAAAAAGCTACTTCGTCAGGGCTACCGTTACCATAGACTTCGTAAAACATTTGACAAATTGTATTATCATAACATTGATCTTTTTTCCAAATACACAAGTAATTTAAGAAATGTTTGCGACAAGGACTATCACAATTACAAAACTTCGTTAGATCCTTGGTCATGATCTTTTTTCATACTATCGTATCGTTGTCAAACTTGTTAAAAGGTTTATCAAAAGAGGTTATGACCCTATCAATTTGGAACGCACTGCATGCTTGGTGGTGGATCCATTTACAGTTCGTTACTATGATTTCCTCTTTAAATGTGCGATGACCGGACAGGCTGCGGACCCTATGATGACGTCTACCTAAAGCCCAAAAGGACGGAGGTAATTTGATGTTTGTCTGCAAACGTGTCTTGTCGTGCTCTCAATGGTTTATTCTCCTGTTGTTCTGGCTTCTGCCAAGTACCTTTTTTGTGGCTTGCTGGGCTATTGTATTTTTATATTTACATATACACGAGCATCTTTGTGTTTTACTTATATTGTCTATTAATATTGCCTTGTTGGTTAGAGAATAGTGCATGGCGGGGACTTCTAATTTACAATGTCCTGTTTTATTGGGATGACAGTAGGGTAAATGTGAGGTTTGGTGCACTCTATAACCTAGTTTAAACCCCCAGCGGCCTTTTTTGCCACTGGCCGTTCCAAGGCGGTAGCCCTATTGTCAACCTTTTTGTTTGTGACGTCATATGCCTTTATTCGTTATTACTACTGCCATTCGTTATTACTACTGCCATTCATGTTTGTCTTTTGGCGTGTTTTTGGGTTCACTGTGTTCTGTGAAAGCTTCATTTCCTGTTCGTCTTTTATACTTATTTTTATTGACATTCTTAAGTAATTATGACGAGAGTTGCTTCGAGAATCATATGCAATGGAGTTGTATGAAGCGCAGTTCAAACTAGTTCGAATGAGGCATTTTATATTCATTTGAGAAAAATGTCATGTACTAATTTTAAATTAATGGACTTTCATTAAAACGGGTTCTCTCGGGATGTGCTTATCATATAATAACTTTGCACGTTATTGTTAATCAGATTGCACCTCCCTCTGGAAATAAAACCCACATTTCAGAAAGAAAGTTCATTAAATCTCTTTACTGCTGTTAAAAATTAATTGATGAGGAGCTCTCTGAGGAGTTTTATTAAATGTGAAACGATGATTGAAATCAGTTCCCAATACAATAATAAGAAGTAATGGATCAGCATGTGCTTAATATATTTTGTCAATTGATGAAGGGTTTCACAGTTCGAAATAATTTTGAGCAGTTTCAAATGAACCGTTGTATCTTATTCAACTAGAAGCAACTAGATGTGTTCAAGTGTGTCTTAATTGATGAAAAATATCTTAATGAACTTATTACTGTCTTGTGATGGCATAATAGAATGGAAACTTAGAAAAATGGGTCTGGAAATATGGATAAGTATGTACTACATATATTAACCATTATAATTTCTGCTTATATATATTTTGTAAACAATAGAATGGTAAGTGGATTGGTGATTGTATTTAAAGGTACGTTTTGGATTATAATTGTTTGATAACATCCAGTTATCGTTGTTTGTTGAACACCATACAAATCTAAGCCTTACCTTGAGAAATGATTACAAGTAGTTAAAATATATCTCTGCGTCCAACACCAATGGAATGTGCGGATGTTGAAATGTACATTTTTCGAATGTCCGTTAAATCTTAGAATATGCTGCTATTGTTTGGGATGACTACAGCGAATATGAAAAATATAAACTTGAAAAAATACAACATGAATCTGCCTTTATGTGATCGGCCTTACCTGTTCGATATCTATCATTAACATAATTAATACAATAAGGTGGCTAACGTTTTCAGAACGGCGTAACATTCAATAATGGTCTCTTGTATGTAAAATAAAAAACGGAATAGTGTCATAATACCTGGTCAATCTATTGCAAAGAACAGTAGAGAAGATACTAAATATCCCCTCAGAAACGCACACAATTTCTCGCAGACTTCAGCTACATGTAAACCATTTATTTTTATTATGAATTCAATTATTCAATTATTCCATCAACTATGCAATTCTGCTACATTTCAACGTTAAAGAATTCCAAAGGTCAGCTTCTGCGACAATGTTTACTAGTTCAAATGTTCGTAGATTTTATTTATCTGGTGTATGTTGTTATCGGTTATGCCTGCTAGGATAAAATAATACAGAAATACAAAAATACAAAAAATGAAATGCGAGCCGCATATAAAGGCCGTCGGATTTAGGATAATACTGTCCCCTTTACTTGATTTTGTGAAACAACACTAAAACGCATCATTGTATCATTGCATAGGATAGAGGCTATAGAGAGAAATCTTCACCATTAAAGAGATCTCCAAATGGGAAAAACAGTAATATAATTATCACACCTATTACATGATATTGTATATAAAAGGAGCAGTGGATGTACATATTAAGTATCGTTTGCGAATCATATAAACGTTCAAAAATGTTGTTTAAACGAAAATCATATGAAAATCTGTGTTTAAAAACACGAAACGGAATAACACATATTTTTATGTTATTCAAGGCTGAAGAGGATAATGAATTAGTTTAAAACCTTTTGGGCAACTGTCAGCACCTACTATCAGTTTTCAACTAATTTGACCAGTACACTGTACTGTCATAAACGTGTTACGTATACAGAAATATAAAAAGATCGGACAGGGAAAGTAGCATTCAAGGAGGACAGTCAACCACAAAACACAGAAACAAACACGCAAATAGACAAACAAGAAGGCAAAAGTAATAATAAATGCAAACGACATCACAAACACAAAAGGGTTGACAATAGGGCTACCGCCTTGGAAGGGTCAATGATCTACACGTGTTGCTTATAATATTTCCTGTTAATTACTGACTGGTGTTTTCAAAATCAAGTCAAGTTACCTAATGGGCCAGCTAACTTATGTACTTACATGTATCATTATGCATGTATATGTAGAATTTGCCGAGGCACATGATCATTGTCGCAGTTTCACATACGGTCATCTTATTTATTTCGTTTATTAAAGTTAAAACAGAATAAAGTTAAAACGGAAGTCACTTTATAGAATGAAGAATAATCTCTCAGCTAACTTAAAAACTTTTTCCAAAATAAACAAATCTGCAACGATATGTATATTTGTGTTTTCAATTTGCCGAGTCACGTCACTGTCGCAGTTTCATATACGGTCAAACGAACGTATTCTTTTGTTATTTAGTCCGTTTTTATTAAATCTAAAACAACATCACTGTATAGAATACAGAATTGTCTTTCAACTCGTTTTTGAAATAGCCAGCTATCTGAAATAATTTGCCCAAAACAAATAAAGTAACAACGATATGTATACTAGGTTTATTAGATTTTATATATTCGTAAGACAGTGCGTAACTTAATATTAAATACAATTATTTATATATACGGTCCCGTCTATTTGAATCTATCCCGCGAGCACCAAAGGTTGGTTGGATCGTATTTTACGCCATTTCCAGCTCATTTTAGGCTATATATGACGGTCGAGTTTGTTGTGGTGAAGGCAAACGATCTACTTGTTCTGGGTAAAACTAGGTCTATCTTCAGTTTTTGTTTTGGCACGCTTTGTTGCACTAGGCATTTTGGCGTGCTTTTCTTAAGTTGATTATATGTTCTATATTTCATAATTATTTTATACATAGAGGATTTATTTATGCATTCGTATCCGTTATTAGACGGCAAGAGCTAAGCAGACGTAAGTATTGTCTATGGTGGATTACTGTGTGTATATTTTTTATAGTTGTTTCTATTATATTAGGCAAAGGACACCAATGGACTTGGTAAGTATGCTACTTATTAAAATGCTGTCAACAAGAGTCACCAAACAATGTGTTTTGATGTCCGCTATGTATAGTAAATCAAAAACGGAATTGTCGCGAGCGAGCTATTATAGTAAAATGTATCACATATCTCTAGAAGTTTAAAAATATTCGGTATGCTATTTACATATGTACATTGTCCATGTTATGTCTGATCGTTGCTCCCTTGTATAATGAATGTTTTTCAATAAAATATATCATATTTCTTAAAAAATTATAAAAAATAATAAAAATATCCAATGCAGTTTGTCGGGCACTACTCCTCAGCATTCGAATCCTCTCTCTATGAGATAGTCCTTGGTCTGAGGAGAGTGTAATGGCAAACAAAACGTGGAGGTCACACTGCGGAGGGCAACGATCAAAGGGATACATAGATATTATGTGAGACATTCGGGCAAAACATATTGACCGATACTGTCAGTAAAAGATAGAAGTTAGTATCAGACAATCTTATTACATAATTGGTACATGCAAAAGATACATGTATATCACATATTGAGTAATGTCTTCAACCTCATCAATTGAGGGACACCAACGAGTCCTAAAATTAGCCGCACCCCTGTCCTTCCTCAAAAGAATTCATACTGGCTTACTCACGAACTATTGGGTGTTATAGGAGATATGGGAGATATTGTATATGATTATAAGTAGTTTATAATATTCATATGAAGTTTAAGCAGTATGTTACTATCTGAATAAACTATTGGGACAGGTACAGGCAGATCTAATGGTATCAAGTAAATCCTATAAAAGTCAGCTAGACATATATAATATGCACTTCCACGACGCCATGAGGTAGGGCAGTCCCCACACTCATTTTTTCGTGGAGCATTATATATGAAAGTATGTGATTGGTCCTGGACCGTTGTGCCTGCGTTGTCATCAGACTCAAAAATCACCACAACGCGTCCACCGGATCAGTCCCATATCATAGCTGTATCAATTGTTGAATTGTAATTCGACCACTTATATTAGTGTGTTGAGGGTGGTATATATTTAATCACAAGCACACTAAACTTCTTATTCTGATGATGATTATACTATATATTATTAATCGATTAATCGATTGGGAATGTATCCAAAAAAGGATATTGCCATTACAACGTGTATATGTATAATTATGGCAAATATAGTCATAAATGCGTAAATAAATTAGATTTTCTTTTCGAAATGGGTGGCCTTAATATAATCACTAAGGGCGCTGAAAGTCAGTTGCCTATGTCTTTTCTGTGGGTCGAGTAGATTATTTAGATTAAAAAGTATAGCGCTTTGTTGTAATATTGACTTTAACTCTTCCCTTTTTATATCGAGCTGACTGCATTCAAGTAAAACGTGTTCAGTAGTGAATGGGACAGAACAGGAAGTACAATTTTTATCAATATCTTTAATGATATGTCTTCCTAAACTCGATGGTAATGGGTTGTATCCCATTCTAAGTCGTGTTATAGTTTTATTAATGATTTTATTATCAGAGAATAAGGCATGATTTCTAAAAAATCGCAACTAAGTCTAGTAAATGTATTAAATTTGTTGGCTTGAATGTTTAATTTTTCATTTATTTTTTTACGAATGCCAGAATAAACTTCTGAAGGTCCGAAGGGAATATCCTTATCAATAGCAGGGTGATCCAACCTGCCTTACAGGCAAGGTCGGCCTTTTCATTGCCAGAAATATTTACGTGGGCTGGACACCATTCCGAGTTAACTATAAGATTAAGGATATTACATTCATTGAGTAGAATTAAAATATTAGAAATAAGGTCTAATCTAGTCTTGCTTGTCCTATCTTTAATTGCAGTAAGGCTAGGGAGGCAATCCGAGAAGATAACTGATTTGGGAGGTTTATTTTTGATGATCCATTTGAGGGACTTGATTATTGCCATCAGCTCTGCAGTGAAAATAGAGAGTCCATCAGAAATTCTAATTATTTTACTAATATTTTTCGAGGGAATAATGAAGGCAGATGCTACACGTTCTGTGACAGGATCCTTAGATCCGTCAGTGAAGATGTTTACATAGGAATTATATTTATTGTCAATATATTCATTAAAGACTTGTTTAATAAGTAAAGGGTTGTCTTGTTTTTTAATAATGTTTGAAATGGAAATATCAACTTTTGGTAAGGCTAGAGTCCATGGTGGAATATCTCTAGGATTAAAGTCCGCTATATTTATATTGTCTACTTTATATTCCTGTATTAGATTAAGTATTGTTGTTCCAAATGGTTTTGGTTTATTCCGAAATTTATGTTTACAGTGTGTTGTTTTAAAAATCTTGTTAACAGGATTAAATAATTTTCTCGTTTGGGTCCTGGCCCAGAAACGCAGCATCTGCTCCTCTCTATGTAAATTAAGTGGGAGAACTCCAGACTCGTGTTCTATTAAATGATTAGGTGTTGAATTCAGCGCCCCCAGTGCTATCCTTAATGCCTTATTTTGGATTATATCTAATTGTTGAAGAGACGGTGCAGCACATGAATAATCTTGGGATACATAGTCAATTTTTGATCTCATCAGGGTTTTATATAAAATAATATGTGATCTTCTCTCCGAGCCAAAATCTGTCCCTTGTAGCAAACGTAATAAATTTAGGTCTTTTTCACATTTGGCTATAAGGTTATAGATATTTATAGATATGCGTATTAAAATTTAATCGACGGTCCCAGATGAGAACTAAAATGTAACACTTTTATTGAATATAATTTTGGTGTCTCCTAAATGTAAATCTAAAGAAACCCTGGAAGAGTTACCAAAAATTATACCTGCTGTTTTATTAGGAGATAGTTTAAAACCCCATTTATTAGACCAGTCCCAAACTAAATTAAGCCCTTTTTGAGCTTTAGTTTGTAGTTTATCAAAATATTTCCCCTTAATCCAAGTGCTGCTATCCTCTGCAAATTGACTAATTATCATTCCTGATTCTTTTAATATATCTGGCAGATCATTTATAAGTACGTTAAAGAGAAGTGGGGAGATTATAGATCCTTGGGGGTGCCCCTCTCTCTCCGAATCTCCTCATCCGAAAGGGAGTCACCAACATTTACAGTGATTTTCCTGTCCTGAAGAAATGCCTTGATAAAGAAAAAACAATTACCTCTAATACCGAGGTCGACTAGTTTGGAAAGGATTCTGATCTTCCAGGCAAGATCCAACGCTGCCTGTAAATCGAGAAAAATGGCTAAAACTGAATGGCCAAAAATAATGTCATGTTGATGTCTTGCTTATTGATCTTGAGTGTTACGTCCCATTCTGAAACCTGATTGAAATTTATTAAGTTTTTGGATTCTACAAAATGTTCTAGGCGGACTTTTACCATGAATTCCATAAGCTTACTAGGGTGGGAGGTAAGGCTAATGGGACGGTAATATTTAGGGTCGTTAGGGTCTTTATTCGGTTTTAAAATGGGAATAACGCAGGCAAGTCTCCAGGAAACAGGGTATTTTTTGGAGGACCAAATATTATTATAAAGGGATAGCCAAATATTGAGGGTGGCGTCAGGCATATTCTTAAATAAAATATATGATATTTTGTCCGGTCCCGCAGCGGAATTTTTTCTGCTATTTATTGCATCTTTCAATTCGAAGAAAGAAAAGGGGGTATTAAGGAAAGGATGGAATTAGTTTCATCATCTTCATCTATATCATTTAATTTTGTATTGAAATTATTTTCGAAATTATTTTGATAATCATTGGTATTTTTGCTGAGATTATATTTGCTCGAAACTTGTAAAAACTTGTGGCATAAAATATCAAAGATATCCCAATCTGCTTTATTATAATTAAATTTATCCTGATTGTAATGCTCGTGGGAAATCTTTTCCGAAGACAATTGGACTGATAGAAAGATAGGGAAATGATCAGATCCCCAATTGTCATTTAAAACGGACCAATGGGAAATTAAAGAAAGCGAGTTTGTGCAGAAGGATAAGTCTATGTGAGTAAGGTTTCCCGTGCCTTTATCTAAGCGTGTTGGTGAGCCGTCATTTAATAAAAATAAATTATTTTCATCTACCAAAGTTAGAATTTCTTTGCCTTTATTATTTGAGTTATCGGACCCCCAGGCCTGATGATGGGCGTTGAAATCTCCCGTAATAATCGCATTTTTTAATTTATATTCACTTATTTCATTAGTGATATGATTAAGTGAATTCCTATTAAATAGTTAAAAAAATAAGGTTATAAAAATATACTAATCCACAAACGACACTGTTATCACAGTTTAAATGAGTATATATATATAAATGGTAAATGTACAGGGTGTACAATATAAAAGTATAAGTATGATACTATTTTAAGTATAATTGGTGTAACATTATACTGTTATACTCATATAAATATGACACTATTAAAACTGTACTGGAATAGTGTAGTATAGCTAGTATATATTTGTACGCATATAATGTCTGCGTACCATTCCACCTAAGCACTCTATATCATACTATATCTAGAAAAGGTATGGTGTCCTATAACCCATATGAATTTCACAATCAAAACTAAATGTCAACGTACTACTGACCAGCTGATGCCCTATGTTTAGCTAAGTTAATCGAACCGAAAGTGTAAGGAAACCGTTTCATATACGTTTTGTATATAGTTGATGTGAAAGTGAAGTACAGTTTCGAAATTGTCAACACTGGAATTTAACAATATTGGCCGTATCTTATAATTTTTACCACTGGCCTGTTTTAAATCATCTATCCTTGAGTAAAGTGAGTATTATACTGTATTAGATAGAAGTACCCCTATAATATGATCTTATTACCTATTACCTAGAACTATAAAGTTCTAATATGAAGAAGATGGGTAAACTATACTGTACTATTTAGATTTACCGTTATGTTGAATGTGTTTTGTCTCGAATTTGTAAAGGCTATTGTGTTATCGGCGCAGGTGTCAAAACGGAGGTACGTTGAATATAGATTTTGTGTTCACCGAGATATAAGAATTTCAGCCAAGATTGGTGTAAACAAACATTAAGCCCGGTACACGGTAAGATTATCTCATAGGACAAATCTTATAAGACAAATCTCATACAATCTATTTTATGCGATTGCCTGGACACACGGTGAGATTAATTTTATGGGATTTTCTGGTGACCTTCAAATAAGTGCATACTGGTTCTTTCCAGAATGTAAACGAATGAAAGCGCCTTGTCATACATCTTTCCTGTCGTAGTCTTTGTGCGTGACTGTCCACATAACTTCCTCTTCCTCATAATATCCCAGCAATTCATCAATGTTATCATTCGTCCAGGTTCCTGCCATGTTGCTATGTATGAACTAAAATACCCGCGTGTACAAATCTACAATGCATGTAGACCCTATGCTGCGATGTTTATGTCAAATCTGGAACGCAGTACACCTTGGCCACAGTGTCACCATGTGTGGTTAAATGGCGGCGCGTTTGATCTTGTCTTATGGAAATAGAGCATGTTCTATTTCTGGAAGACATCTTTCAGGTCATAAATTCTGTCTTAAGCCCCTGTACACACGATGCAATTTGTCTCACAAGACTTATCTTATACGATAAATCTTACCGTGTGTACCGGGCTTTATACTTCTATCAAAAGTCAATAAAAACTAATATCCTCAGATGTAATGTAAAGTCTAAGGTATATAATAAAGTGAATTGAAATGTTGTGAGTTATACTGTATGGCGGGGTGGATTTACCATCCCGTCATACAGAAAAAAAACTATTCAAGCAGTCCATAGGCTGTTTGCTCCTTGAAAATATTCAAAGAGCAAACGTATACTGTAATGAAACTGCTATACATCTAAAACCCTAAACACTAAACCCTAATCGTAGATATTAAAATATTAAAATTATATAATAATAACCTTAGTTAAAAATAGAAATAAAAATGTATTCACACCAGTAGACAGGTAGACATAAGACGTCTTGCCCGGTCGAGTGCATAGGTGAGAATAATGGTTAGAACCAGGTAGAACCAGTACTGTATACTCACAGTGGTGAGTGGCGAGTAGGCTGCAAACACAGCGTCATTATCATCCCGACGAGTAGGCTGCAAACACAGCGTCCTTATCATCCCGACGAGTAGGCTGCAAACACAGCGTCCTTATCATCCCGACGAGTAGGCTCCAAACACAGCGTCCTTATCATCCCGACCAGATTGAACCATATTTATCTAGTATTCAATAGTAAAAATGGGACAGGTTCCCGGGTTCCCGGGTTTACTTCCCTCCCTATCGGGAGGCTCTAAAAACCCAATAATGTGTTTAGCCGTTAAGCAACGTTCTCCATTTTTATTTTAGCAAAGTGAATAGTGTCTTGCTCAAGGACTCAACACGCCTCCAGGCGGCAATAGAACCCACGACCCGTCGATCCCGGGTCCGACGTTCTACGAATGGACTACCATTCGCCACTATAATCATGAATAAGATAAGGTGCCATGCTAAAATATGTCCTCTTTGAAATCAGGGCCAATTCACGCTGTAATTAGTAAAAATATGTCAGTGTGTAGAGTTTTAAAGAAGTACATCAGGATTGATATTCTTAAAAAGCTACTTCGTCAGGGCTACCGTTACCATAGACTTCGTAAAACATTTGACAAATTGTATTATCGTAACATTGATCTTTTTTCCAAATACACAAGTAATTTAAGAAATTTTTGCGACAAGGACTATCACAATTACAAAACTTCGTTAGATCCTTGGTCATGATCTTTTTTCATACTATCGTATCGTTGTCAAACTTGTTAAAAGGTTTATCAAAAGAGGTTATGACCCTATCAATTTGGAACGCACTGCATGCTTGGTGGTGGATCCATTTACAGTTCGTTACTATGATTTCCTCTTTAAATGTGCGATGACCGGACAGGCTGCGGACCCTATGATGACGTCTACCTAAAGCCATAAAGGACGGAGGTAATTTGATGTTTGTCTGCAAACGTGTCTTGTCGTGCTCTCAATGGTTTATTCTCCTGTTGTTCTGGCTTCTGCCAAGTACCTTTTTTGTGGCTTGCTGGGCTATTGTATTTTTATATTTACATATACACGAGCATCTTTGTGTTTTACTTATATTGTCTATTAATATTGCCTTGTTGGTTAGAGAATAGTGCATGGCGGGGACTTCTAATTTACAATGTCCTGTTTTATTGGGATGACAGTAGGGTAAATGTGAGGTTTGGTGCACTCTATAACCTAGTTTAAACCCCCAGCGGCCTTTTTTGCCACTGGCCGTTCCAAGGCGGTAGCCCTATTGTCAACCTTTTTGTTTGTGACGTCATATGCCTTTATTCGTTATTACTACTGCCATTCGTTATTACTACTGCCATTCATGTTTGTCTTTTGGCGTGTTTTTGGGTTCACTGTGTTCTGTGAAAGCTTCATTTCCTGTTCGTCTTTTATACTTATTTTTATTGACATTCTTAAGTAATTATGACGAGAGTTGCTTCGAGAATCATATGCAATGGAGTTGTATGAAGCGCAGTTCAAACTAGTTCGAATGAGGCATTTTATATTCATTTGAGAAAAATGTCATGTACTAATTTTAAATTAATGGACTTTCATTAAAACGGGTTCTCTCGGGATGTGCTTATCATATAATAACTTTGCACGTTATTGTTAATCAGATTGCACCTCCCTCTGGAAATAAAACCCACATTTCAGAAAGAAAGTTCATTAAATCTCTTTACTGCTGTTAAAAATTAATTGATGAGGAGCTCTCTGAGGAGTTTTATTAAATGTGAAACGATGATTGAAATCAGTTCCCAATACAATAATAAGAAGTAATGGATCAGCATGTGCTTAATATATTTTGTCAATTGATGAAGGGTTTCACAGTTCGAAATAATTTTGAGCAGTTTCAAATGAACCGTTGTATCTTATTCAACTAGAAGCAACTAGATGTGTTCAATTGTGTTTACTTAATTGATGAAAAATATCTTAATGAACTTATTACTGTCTTGTGATGGCATAATAGAATGGAAACTTAGAAAAATGGGTCTGGAAATATGGATAAGTATGTACTACATATATTAACCATTATAATTTCTGCTTACATATATTTTGTAAACAATAGAATGGTAAGTGGATTGGTGATTGTATTTAAAGGTACGTTTTGGATTATAATTGTTTGATAACATCCAGTTATCGTTGTTTGTTGAACACCATACAAATCTAAGCCTTACCTTGAGAAATGATTACAAGTAGTTAAAATATATCTCTGCGTCCAACACCAATGGAATGTGCGGATGTTGAAATGTACATTTTTCGAATGTCTGTTAAATCTTAGAATATGCTGCTATTGTTTGGGATGACTACAGCGAATATGAAAAATATAAACTTGAAAAAATACAACATGAATCTGCCTTTATGTGATCGGCCTTACCTGTTCGATATCTATCATTAACATAATTAAAACAATAAGGTGGCTAACGTTTTCAGAACGGCGTAACATTCAATAATGGTCTCTTGTATGTAAAATAAAAAACGGAATAGTGTCATAATACCTGGTCAATCTATTGCAAAGAACAGTAGAGAAGATACTAAATATCCCCTCAGAAACGCACACAATTTCTCGCAGACTTCAGCTACATGTAAACCATTTATTTTTATTATGAATTCAATTATTCAATTATTCCATCAACTATGCAATTCTGCTACATTTTAACGTTAAACAATTCCAAAGGTCAGCTTCTGCGACAATGTTTACTAGTTCAAATGTTCGTAGATTTTATTTATCTGGTGTATGTTGTTATCGGTTATGCCTGCTAGTATAAAATAATACAGAAATACAAAAATACAAAAAATGAAATGCGAGCCGCATATAAAGGCCGTCGGATTTAGGATAATACTGTCCCCTTTACTTGATTTTGTGAAACAACACTAAAACGCATCATTGTATCATTGCATAGGATAGAGGCTATAGAGAGAAATCTTCACCATTAAAGAGATCTCCAAATGGGAAAAACAGTAATATAATTATCACACCTATTACATGATATTGTATATAAAAGGAGCAGTGGATGTACATATTAAGTATCGTTTGCGAATCATATAAACGTTCAAAAATGTTGTTTAAACGAAAATCATATGAAAATCTGTGTTTAAAAACACGAAACGGAATAACACATATTTGTATGTTATTCAAGGCTGAAGAGGATAATGAATTAGTTTAAAACCTTTTGGGCAACTGTCAGCACCTACTATCAGTTTTCAACTAATTTGACCAGTACACTGTACTGTCATAAACGTGTTACGTATACAGAAATATAAAAAGATCGGACAGGGAAAGTAGCATTCAAGGAGGACAGTCAACCACAAAACACAGAAACAAACACGCAAATAGACAAACAAGAAGGCAAAAGTAATAATAAATGCAAACGACATCACAAACACAAAAGGGTTGACAATAGGGCTACCGCCTTGGAAGGGTCAATGATCTACACGTGTTGCTTATAATATTTCCTGTTAATTACTGACTGGTGTTTTCAAAATCAAGTCAAGTTACCTAATGGGCCAGCTAACTTATGTACTTACATGTATCATTATGCATGTATATGTAGAATTTGCCGAGGCACATGATCATTGTCGCAGTTTCACATACGGTCATCTTATTTATTTCGTTTATTAAAGTTAAAACAGAATAAAGTTAAAACGGAAGTCACTTTATAGAATGAAGAATAATCTCTCAGCTAACTTAAAAACTTTTTCCAAAATAAACAAATCTGCAACGATATGTATATTTGTGTTTTCAATTTGCCGAGTCACGTCACTGTCGCAGTTTCATATACGGTCAAACGAACGTATTCTTTTGTTATTTAGTCCGTTTTTATTAAATCTAAAACAACATCACTGTATAGAATACAGAATTGTCTTTCAACTCGTTTTTGAAATAGCCAGCTATCTGAAATAATTTGCCCAAAACAAATAAAGTAACAACGATATGTATACTAGGTTTATTAGATTTTATATATTCGTAAGACAGTGCGTAACTTAATATTAAATACAATTATTTATATATACGGTCCCGTCTATTTGAATCTATCCCGCGAGCACCAAAGGTTGGTTGGATCGTATTTTACGCCATTTCCAGCTCATTTTAGGCTATATATGACGGTCGAGTTTGTTGTGGTGAAGGCAAACGATCTACTTGTTCTGGGTAAAACTAGGTCTATCTTCAGTTTTTGTTTTGGCACGCTTTGTTGCACTAGGCATTTTGGCGTGCTTTTCTTAAGTTGATTATATGTTCTATATTTCATAATTATTTTATACATAGAGGATTTATTTATGCATTCGTATCCGTTATTAGACGGCAAGAGCTAAGCAGACGTAAGTATTGTCTATGGTGGATTACTGTGTGTATATTTTTTATAGTTGTTTCTATTATATTGGGCAAAGGACACCAATGGACTTGGTAAGTATGCTACTTATTAAAATGCTGTCAACAAGAGTCACCAAACAATGTGTTTTGATGTCCGCTATGTATAGTAAATCAAAAACGGAATTGTCGCGAGCGAGCTATTATAGTAAAATGTATCACATATCTCTAGAAGTTTAAAAATATTCGGTATGTTATTTACATATGTACATTGTCCATGTTATGTCTGATCGTTGCTCCCTTGTATAATGAATGTTTTTCAATAAAATATATCATATTTATTAAAAAATTATAAAAAATAATAAAAATATCCAATGCAGTTCGTCGGGCACTACTCCTCAGCATTCGAATCCTCTCTCTATGAGATAGTCCTTGGTCTGAGGAGAGTGTAATGGCAAACAAAACGTGGAGGTCACACTGCGGAGGGCAACGATCAAAGGGATACATAGATATTATGTGAGACATTGGGGCAAAACATATTGACCGATACTGCCAGTAAAAGATAGAAGTTAGTATCAGACAATCTTATTACATAATTGGTACATGCAAAAGATACATGTATATCACATATTGAGTAATGTCTTCAACCTCATCAATTGAGGGACACCAACGAGTCCTAAAATTAGCCGCACCCCTGTCCTTCCTCAAAAGAATTCATACTGGCTTACTCACGAACTATTGGGTGTTATAGGAGATATGGGAGATATTGTATATGATTATAAGTAGTTTATAATATTCATATGAAGTTTAAGCAGTATGTTACTATCTGAATAAACTATTGGGACAGGTACAGGCAGATCTAATGGTATCAAGTAAATCCTATAAAAGTCAGCTAGACATATATAATATGCACTTCCACGACGCCATGAGGTAGGGCAGTCCCCACACTCATTTTTTCGTGGAGCATTATATATGAAAGTATGTGATTGGTCCTAGACCGTTGTGCCTGCGTTGTCATCAGACTCAAAAATCACCACAACGCGTCCACCGGATCAGTCCCATATCATAGCTGTATCAATTGTTGAATTGTAATTCGACCACTTATATTAGTGTGTTGAGGGTGGTATATATTTAATCACAAGCACACTAAACTTCTTATTCTGATGATGATTATACTATATATTATTAATCGATTAATCGATTGGGAATGTATCCAAAAAAGGTTATTGCCATTACAACGTGTATATGTATAATTATGGCAAATATAGTCATAAATGCGTAAATAAATTAGATTTTCTTTTCGAAATGGGTGGCCTTAATATAATCACTAAGGGCGCTGAAAGTCAGTTGCCTATGTCTTTTCTGTGGGTCGAGTAGATTATTTAGATTAAAAAGTATAGCGCTTTGTTGTAATATTGACTTTAACTCTTCCCTTTTTATATCGAGCTGACTGCATTCAAGTAAAACGTGTTCAGTAGTGAATGGGACAGAACAGGAAGTACAATTTTTATCAATATCTTTAATGATATGTCTTCCTAAACTCGATGGTAATGAGTTGTATCCCATTCTAAGTCGTGTTATAGTTTTATTAATGATTTTATTATCAGAGAATAAGGCATGATTTCTAAAAAATCGCAACTAAGTCTAGTAAATGTATTAAATTTGTTGGCTTGAATGTTTAATTTTTCATTTATTTTTTTACGAATGCCAGAATAAACTTCTGAAGGTCCGAAGGGAATATCCTTATCAATAGCAGGGTGATCCAACCTGCCTTACAGGCAAGGTCGGCCTTTTCATTGCCAGAAATATTTACGTGGGCTGGACACCATTCCGAGTTAATTATAAGATTTAGGATATTACATTCATTGAGTAGAATTAAAATATTAGAAATAAGGTCTAATCTAGTCTTGCTTGTCCTATCTTTAATTGCAGTAAGGCTAGAGAGGCAATCCGAGAAGATAACTGATTTGGGAGGTTTATTTTTGATGATCCATTTGAGGGACTTGATTATTGCCATCAGCTCTGCAGTGAAAATAGAGAGTCCATCAGAAATTCTAATTATTTTACTAATATTTTTCGAGGGAATAATGAAGGCAGATGCTACACGTTCTGTGACAGGATCCTTAGATCCGTCAGTGAAGATGTTTACATAGGAATTATATTTATTGTCAATATGTTCATTAAAGACTTGTTTAATAAGTAAAGGGTTGTCTTGTTTTTTAATAATGTTTGGAATGGAAATATCAACTTTTGGTAAGGCTAGAGTCCATGGTGGAATATCTCTAGGATTAAAGTCCGCTATATTTATATTGTCTACTTTATATTCCTGTATTAGATAAAGTATTGTTGTTCCAAATGGTTTTGGTTTATTCCGAAATTTATGTTTACAGTGTGTTGTTTTAAAAATCTTGTTAACAGGATTAAATAATTTTCTCGTTTGGGTCCTGGCCCAGAAACGCAGCATCTGCTCCTCTCTATGTAAATGTAGTGGGAGAACTCCAGACTCGTGTTCTATTAAATGATTAGGTGTTGAATTCAGCGCCCCCAGTGCTATCCTTAATGCCTTATTTTGGATTATATCTAATTGTTGAAGAGACGGTGCAGCACATGAATAATCTTGGGATACATAGTCAATTTTTGATCTCATCAGGGTTTTATATAAAATAATATGTGATCTTCTCTCCGAGCCAAAATCTGTCCCTTGTAGCAAACGTAATAAATTTAGGTCTTTTTCACATTTGGCTATAAGGTTATAGATATTTATAGATATGCGTATTAAAATTTAATCGACGGTCCCAGATGAGAACTAAAATGTAACACTTTTATTGAATATAATTTTGGTGTCTCCTAAATGTAAATCTAAAGAAACCCTGGAAGAGTTACCAAAAATTATACCTGCTGTTTTATTAGGAGATAGTTTAAAACCCCATTTATTAGACCAGTCCCAAACTAAATTAAGCCCTTTTTGAGCTTTAGTTTGTAGTTTATCAAAATATTTCCCCTTAATCCAAGTGCTGCTATCCTCTGCAAATTGACTAATTACCATTCCTGATTCTTTTAATATATCTGGCAGATCATTTATAAGTACGTTAAAGAGAAGTGGGGAGATTATAGATCCTTGGGGGTGCCCCTCTCTCTCCGAATCTCCTCATCCGAAAGGGAGTCACCAACATTTACAGTGATTTTCCTGTCCTGAAGAAATGCCTTGATAAAGAAAAAACAATTACCTCTAATACCGAGGTCGACTAGTTTGGAAAGGATTCTGATCTTCCAGGCAAGATCCAACGCTGCCTGTAAATCGAGAAAAATGGCTAAAACTGAATGGCCAAAAATAATGTCATGTTGATGTCTTGCTTATTGATCTTGAGTGTTACGTCCCATTCTGAAACCTGATTGAAATTTATTAAGTTTTTGGATTCTACAAAATGTTCTAGGCGGACTTTTACCATGAATTCCATAAGCTTACTAGGGTGGGAGGTAAGGCTAATGGGACGGTAATATTTAGGGTCGTTAGGGTCTTTATTCGGTTTTAAAATGGGAATAACGCAGGCAAGTCTCCAGGAAACAGGGTATTTTTTGGAGGACCAAATATTATTATAAAGGGATAGCCAAATATTGAGGGTGGCGTCAGGCATATTCTTAAATAAAATATATGATATTTTGTCCGGTCCCGCAGCGGAATTTTTTCTGCTATTTATTGCATCTTTCAATTCGAAGAGAGAAAAGGGGGTATTAAGGAAAGGATGGAATTAGTTTCATCATCTTCATCTATATCATTTAATTTTGTATTGAAATTATTTTCGAAATTATTTTGATAATCATTGGTATTTTTGCTGAGATTATATTTGCTCGAAACTTGTAAAAACTTGTGGCATAAAATATCAAAGATATCCCAATCTGCTTTATTATAATTAAATTTATCCTGATTGTAATGCTCGTGGGAAATCTTTTCCGAAGACAATTGGACTGATAGAAAGATAGGGAAATGATCAGATCCCCAATTGTCATTTAAAACGGACCAATGGGAAATTAAAGAAAGCGAGTTTGTGCAGAAGGATAAGTCTATGTGAGTAAGGTTTCCCGTGCCTTTATCTAAGCGTGTTGGTGAGCCGTCATTTAATAAAAATAAATTATTTTCATCTACCAAAGTTAGAATTTCTTTGCCTTTATTATTTGAGTTATCGGACCCCCAGGCCTGATGATGGGCGTTGAAATCTCCCGTAATAATCGCATTTTTTAATTTATATTCACTTATTTCATTAGTGATATGATTAAGTGAATTCCTATTAAATAGTTAAAAAAATAAGGTTATAAAAATATACTAATCCACAAACGACACTGTTATCACAGTTTAAATGAGTATATATATATAAATGGTAAATGTACAGGGTGTACAATATAAAAGTATAAGTATGATACTATTTTAAGTATAATTGGTGTAACATTATACTGTTATACTCATATAAATATGACACTATTAAAACTGTACTGGAATAGTGTAGTATAGCTAGTATATATTTGTACGCATATAATGTCTGCGTACCATTCCACCTAAGCACTCTATATCATACTATATCTAGAAAAGGTATGGTGTCCTATAACCCATATGAATTTCACAATCAAAACTAAATGTCAACGTACTACTGACCAGCTGATGCCCCATGTTTAGCTAAGTTAATCGAACCGAAAGTGTAAGGAAACCGTTTCATATACGTTTTGTATATAGTTGATGTGAAAGTGAAGTACAGTTTCGAAATTGGCAACACTGGAATTTAACAATATTGGCCGTATCTTATAATTTTTACCACTGGCCTGTTTTAAATCATCTATCCTTGAGTAAAGTGAGTATTATACTGTATTAGATAGAAGTACCCCTATAATATGATCTTATTACCTATTACCTAGAACTATAAAGTTCTAATATGAAGAAGATGGGTAAACTATACTGTACTATTTAGATTTACCGTTATGTTGAATGTGTTTTGTCTCGAATTTGTAAAGGCTATTGTGTTATCGTCGCAGGTGTCAAAACGGAGGTACGTTGAATATAGATTTTGTGTTCACCGAGATATAAGAATTTCAGCCAAGATTGGTGTAAACAAACATTAAGCCCGGTACACGGTAAGATTATCTCATAGGACAAATCTTATAAGACAAATCTCATACAATCTATTTTATGCGATTGCCTGGACACACGGTGAGATTAATTTTATGGGATTTTCTGGTGACCTTCAAATAAGTGCATACTGGTTCTTTCCAGAATGTAAACGAATGAAAGCGCCTTGCCATACATCTTTCCTGTCGTAGTCTTTTTGCGTGACTGTCCACATAACTTCCTCTTCCTCATAATATCCCAGCAATTCATCAATGTTATCATTCGTCCAGGTTCCTGCCATGTTGCTATGTATGAACTAAAATACCCGCGTGTACAAATCTACAATGCATGTAGACCCTATGCTGCGATGTTTATGTCAAATCTGGAACGCAGTACACCTTGGCCACAGTGTCACCATGTGTGGTTAAATGGCGGCGCGTTTGATCTTGTCTTATGGAAATAGAGCATGTTCTATTTCTGGAAGACATCTTTCAGGTCATAAATTCTGTCTTAAGCCCCTGTACACACGATGCAATTTGTCTCACAAGACTTATCTTATACGATAAATCTTACCGTGTGTACCGGGCTTTATACTTCTATCAAAAGTCAATAAAAACTAATATCCTCAGATGTAATGTAAAGTCTAAGGTATATAATAAAGTGAATTGAAATGTTGTGAGTTATACTGTATGGCGGGGTGGATTTACCATCCCGTCATACAGAAAAAAAACTATTCAAGCAGTCCATAGGCTGTTTGCTCCTTGAAAATATTCAAAGAGCAAACGTATACTGTAATGAAACTGCTATACATCTAAAACCCTAAACACTAAACCCTAATCGTAGATATTAAAATATTAAAATTATATAATAATAACCTTAGTTAAAAATAGAAATAAAAATGTATTCACACCAGTAGACAGGTAGACATAAGACGTCTTGCCCGGTCGAGTGCATAGGTGAGAATAATGGTTAGAACCAGGTAGAACCAGTACTGTATACTCACAGTGGTGAGTGGCGAGTAGGCTGCAAACACAGCGTCCTTATCATCCCGACGAGTAGGCTGCAAACACAGCGTCCTTATCATCCCGACGAGTAGGCTGCAAACACAGCGTCCTTATCATCCCGACGAGTAGGCTCCAAACACAGCGTCCTTATCATCCCGACCAGATTGAACCATATTTATCTAGTATTCAATAGTAAAAATGGGACAGGTTCCCGGGTTCCAATGTATACTTCCCTCCCTATCGGGAGGCTCTAAAAACCCAATAATGTGTTTAGCCGTTAAGCAACGTTCTCCATTTTTATTTTAGCAAAGTGAATAGTGTCTTGCTCAAGGACTCAACACGCCTCCAGGCGGCAATAGAACCCACGACCCGTCGATCCCGGGTCCGACGTTCTACGAATGGACTACCATTCGCCACTATAGTCATGAATAAGATAAGGTGCCATGCTAAAATATGTCCTCTTTGAAATCAGGGCCAATTCACGCTGTAATTAGTAAAAATATGTCAGTGTGTAGAGTTTTAAAGAAGTACATCAGGATTGATATTCTTAAAAAGCTACTTCGTCAGGGCTACCGTTACCATAGACTTCGTAAAACATTTGACAAATTGTATTATCGTAACATTGATCTTTTTTCCAAATACACAAGTAATTTAAGAAATTTTTGCGACAAGGACTATCACAATTACAAAACTTCGTTAGATCCTTGGTCATGATCTTTTTTCATACTATCGTATCGTTGTCAAACTTGTTAAAAGGTTTATCAAAAGAGGTTATGACCCTATCAATTTGGAACGCACTGCATGCTTGGTGGTGGATCCATTTACAGTTCGTTACTATGATTTCCTCTTTAAATGTGCGATGACCGGAC
Organism: Cyrtodaria siliqua; assembly: GCA_037043455.1. Lineage (NCBI taxonomy): Eukaryota > Metazoa > Mollusca > Bivalvia > Adapedonta > Hiatellidae > Cyrtodaria > Cyrtodaria siliqua. The sequence goes on along the minus strand of JAWPHD010009603.1, from coordinate 8,984 downwards.
AGGCTGCGGACCCTATGATGACGTCTACCTAAAGCCCAAAAGGACGGAGGTAATTTGATGTTTGTCTGCAAACGTGTCTTGTCGTGCTCTCAATGGTTTATTCTCCTGTTGTTCTGGCTTCTGCCAAGTACCTTTTTTGTGGCTTGCTGGGCTATTGTATTTTTATATTTACATATACACGAGCATCTTTGTGTTTTACTTATATTGTCTATTAATATTGCCTTGTTGGTTAGAGAATAGTGCATGGCGGGGACTTCTAATTTACAATGTCCTGTTTTATTGGGATGACAGAAGGGTAAATGTGAGGTTTGGTGCACTCTATAACCTAGTTTAAACCCCCAGCGGCCTTTTTTGCCACTGGCCGTTCCAAGGCGGTAGCCCTATTGTCAACCTTTTTGTTTGTGACGTCATATGCCTTTATTCGTTATTACTACTGCCATTCGTTATTACTACTGCCATTCATGTTTGTCTTTTGGCGTGTTTTTGGGTTCACTGTGTTCTGTGAAAGCTTCATTTCCTGTTCGTCTTTTATACTTATTTTTATTGACATTCTTAAGTAATTATGACGAGAGTTGCTTCGAGAATCATATGCAATGGAGTTGTATGAAGCGCAGTTCAAACTAGTTCGAATGAGGCATTTTATATTCATTTGAGAAAAATGTCATGTACTAATTTTAAATTAATGGACTTTCATTAAAACGGGTTCTCTCGGGATGTGCTTATCATATAATAACTTTGCACGTTATTGTTAATCAGATTGCACCTCCCTCTGGAAATAAAACCCACATTTCAGAAAGAAAGTTCATTAAATCTCTTTACTGCTGTTAAAAATTAATTGATGAGGAGCTCTCTGAGGAGTTTTATTAAATGTGAAACGATGATTGAAATCAGTTCCCAATACAATAATAAGAAGTAATGGATCAGCATGTGCTTAATATATTTTGTCAATTGATGAAGGGTTTCACAGTTCGAAATAATTTTGAGCAGTTTCAAATGAACCGTTGTATCTTATTCAACTAGAAGCAACTAGATGTGTTCAATTGTGTTTACTTAATTGATGAAAAATATCTTAATGAACTTATTACTGTCTTGTGATGGCATAATAGAATGGAAACTTAGAAAAATGGGTCTGGAAATATGGATAAGTATGTACTACATATATTAACCATTATAATTTCTGCTTACATATATTTTGTAAACAATAGAATGGTAAGTGGATTGGTGATTGTATTTAAAGGTACGTTTTGGATTATAATTGTTTGATAACATCCAGTTATCGTTGTTTGTTGAACACCATACAAATCTAAGCCTTACCTTGAGAAATGATTACAAGTAGTTAAAATATATCTCTGCGTCCAACACCAATGGAATGTGCGGATGTTGAAATGTACATTTTTCGAATGTCTGTTAAATCTTAGAATATGCTGCTATTGTTTGGGATGACTACAGCGAATATGAAAAATATAAACTTGAAAAAATACAACATGAATCTGCCTTTATGTGATCGGCCTTACCTGTTCGATATCTATCATTAACATAATTAATACAATAAGGTGGCTAACGTTTTCAGAACGGCGTAACATTCAATAATGGTCTCTTGTATGTAAAATAAAAAACGGAATAGTGTCATAATACCTGGTCAATCTATTGCAAAGAACAGTAGAGAAGATACTAAATATCCCCTCAGAAACGCACACAATTTCTCGCAGACTTCAGCTACATGTAAACCATTTATTTTTATTATGAATTCAATTATTCAATTATTCCATCAACTATGCAATTCTGCTACATTTTAACGTTAAACAATTCCAAAGGTCAGCTTCTGCGACAATGTTTACTAGTTCAAATGTTCGTAGATTTTATTTATCTGGTGTATGTTGTTATCGGTTATGCCTGCTAGTATAGAATAATACAGAAATACAAAAATACAAAAAATGAAATGCGAGCCGCATATAAAGGCCGTCGGATTTAGGATAATACTGTCCCCTTTACTTGATTTTGTGAAACAACACTAAAACGCATCATTGTATCATTGCATAGGATAGAGGCTATAGAGAGAAATCTTCACCATTAAAGAGATCTCCAAATGGGAAAAACAGTAATATAATTATCACACCTATTACATGATATTGTATATAAAAGGAGCAGTGGATGTACATATTAAGTATCGTTTGCGAATCATATAAACGTTCAAAAATGTTGTTTAAACGAAAATCATATGAAAATCTGTGTTTAAAAACACGAAACGGAATAACACATATTTGTATGTTATTCAAGGCTGAAGAGGATAATGAATTAGTTTAAAACCTTTTGGGCAACTGTCAGCACCTACTATCAGTTTTCAACTAATTTGACCAGTACACTGTACTGTCATAAACGTGTTACGTATACAGAAATATAAAAAGATCGGACAGGGAAAGTAGCATTCAAGGAGGACAGTCAACCACAAAACACAGAAACAAACACGCAAATAGACAAACAAGAAGGCAAAAGTAATAATAAATGCAAACGACATCACAAACACAAAAGGGTTGACAATAGGGCTACCGCCTTGGAAGGGTCAATGATCTACACGTGTTGCTTATAATATTTCCTGTTAATTACTGACTGGTGTTTTCAAAATCAAGTCAAGTTACCTAATGGGCCAGCTAACTTATGTACTTACATGTATCATTATGCATGTATATGTAGAATTTGCCGAGGCACATGATCATTGTCGCAGTTTCACATACGGTCATCTTATTTATTTCGTTTATTAAAGTTAAAACAGAATAAAGTTAAAACGGAAGTCACTTTATAGAATGAAGAATAATCTCTCAGCTAACTTAAAAACTTTTTCCAAAATAAACAAATCTGCAACGATATGTATATTTGTGTTTTCAATTTGCCGAGTCACGTCACTGTCGCAGTTTCATATACGGTCAAACGAACGTATTCTTTTGTTATTTAGTCCGTTTTTATTAAATCTAAAACAACATCACTGTATAGAATACAGAATTGTCTTTCAACTCGTTTTTGAAATAGCCAGCTATCTGAAATAATTTGCCCAAAACAAATAAAGTAACAACGATATGTATACTAGGTTTATTAGATTTTATATATTCGTAAGACAGTGCGTAACTTAATATTAAATACAATTATTTATATATACGGTCCCGTCTATTTGAATCTATCCCGCGAGCACCAAAGGTTGGTTGGATCGTATTTTACGCCATTTCCAGCTCATTTTAGGCTATATATGACGGTCGAGTTTGTTGTGGTGAAGGCAAACGATCTACTTGTTCTGGGTAAAACTAGGTCTATCTTCAGTTTTTGTTTTGGCACGCTTTGTTGCACTAGGCATTTTGGCGTGCTTTTCTTAAGTTGATTATATGTTCTATATTTCATAATTATTTTATACATAGAGGATTTATTTATGCATTCGTATCCGTTATTAGACGGCAAGAGCTAAGCAGACGTAAGTATTGTCTATGGTGGATTACTGTGTGTATATTTTTTATAGTTGTTTCTATTATATTGGGCAAAGGACACCAATGGACTTGGTAAGTATGCTACTTATTAAAATGCTGTCAACAAGAGTCACCAAACAATGTGTTTTGATGTCCGCTATGTATAGTAAATCAAAAACGGAATTGTCGCGAGCGAGCTATTATAGTAAAATGTATCACATATCTCTAGAAGTTTAAAAATATTCGGTATGTTATTTACATATGTACATTGTCCATGTTATGTCTGATCGTTGCTCCCTTGTATAATGAATGTTTTTCAATAAAATATATCATATTTATTAAAAAATTATAAAAAATAATTAAAATATCCAATGCAGTTCGTCGGGCACTACTCCTCAGCATTCGAATCCTCTCTCTATGAGATAGTCCTTGGTCTGAGGAGAGTGTAATGGCAAACAAAACATGGAGGTCACACTGCGGAGGGCAACGATCAAAGGGATACATAGATATTATGTGAGACATTGGGGCAAAACATATTGACCGATACTGTCAGTAAAAGATAGAAGTTAGTATCAGACAATCTTATTACATAATTGGTACATGCAAAAGATACATGTATATCACATATTGAGTAATGTCTTCAACCTCATCAATTGAGGGACACCAACGAGTCCTAAAATTAGCCGCACCCCTGTCCTTCCTCAAAAGAATTCATACTGGCTTACTCACGAACTATTGGGTGTTATAGGAGATATGGGAGATATTGTATATGATTATAAGTAGTTTATAATATTCATATGAAGTTTAAGCAGTATGTTACTATCTGAATAAACTATTGGGACAGGTACAGGCAGATCTAATGGTATCAAGTAAATCCTATAAAAGTCAGCTAGACATATATAATATGCACTTCCACGACGCCATGAGGTAGGGCAGTCCCCACACTCATTTTTTCGTGGAGCATTATATATGAAAGTATGTGATTGGTCCTAGACCGTTGTGCCTGCGTTGTCATCAGACTCAAAAATCACCACAACGCGTCCACCGGATCAGTCCCATATCATAGCTGTATCAATTGTTGAATTGTAATTCGACCACTTATATTAGTGTGTTGAGGGTGGTATATATTTAATCACAAGCACACTAAACTTCTTATTCTGATGATGATTATACTATATATTATTAATCGATTAATCGATTGGGAATGTATCCAAAAAAGGATATTGCCATTACAACGTGTATATGTATAATTATGGCAAATATAGTCATAAATGCGTAAATAAATTAGATTTTCTTTTCGAAATGGGTGGCCTTAATATAATCACTAAGGGCGCTGAAAGTCAGTTGCCTATGTCTTTTCTGTGGGTCGAGTAGATTATTTAGATTAAAAAGTATAGCGCTTTGTTGTAATATTGACTTTAACTCTTCCCTTTTTATATCGAGCTGACTGCATTCAAGTAAAACGTGTTCAGTAGTGAATGGGACAGAACAGGAAGTACAATTTTTATCAATATCTTTAATGATATGTCTTCCTAAACTCGATGGTAATGGGTTGTATCCCATTCTAAGTCGTGTTATAGTTTTATTAATGATTTTATTATCAGAGAATAAGGCATGATTTCTAAAAAATCGCAACTAAGTCTAGTAAATGTATTAAATGTGTTGGCTTGAATGTTTAATTTTTCATTTATTTTTTTACGAATGCCAGAATAAACTTCTGAAGGTCCGAAGGGAATATCCTTATCAATAGCAGGGTGATCCAACCTGCCTTACAGGCAAGGTCGGCCTTTTCATTGCCAGAAATATTTACGTGGGCTGGACACCATTCCGAGTTAACTATAAGATTTAGGATATTACATTCATTGAGTAGAATTAAAATATTAGAAATAAGGTCTAATCTAGTCTTGCTTGTCCTATCTTTAATTGCAGTAAGGCTAGAGAGGCAATCCGAGAAGATAACTGATTTGGGAGGTTTATTTTTGATGATCCATTTGAGGGACTTGATTATTGCCATCAGCTCTGCAGTGAAAATAGAGAGTCCATCATAAATTCTAATTATTTTACTAATATTTTTCGAGGGAATAATGAAGGCAGATGCTACACGTTCTGTGACAGGATCCTTAGATCCGTCAGTGAAGATGTTTACATAGGAATTATATTTATTGTCAATATGTTTATTAAAGACTTGTTTAATAAGTAAAGGGTTGTCTTGTTTTTTAATAATGTTTGAAATGGAAATATCAACTTTTGGTAAGGCTAGAGTCCATGGTGGAATATCTCTAGGATTAAAGTCCGCTATATTTATATTGTCTACTTTATATTCCTGTATTAGATTAAGTATTGTTGTTCCAAATGGTTTTGGTTTATTCCGAAATTTATGTTTACAGTGTGTTGTTTTAAAAATCTTGTTAACAGGATTAAATAATTTTCTCGTTTGGGTCCTGGCCCAGAAACGCAGCATCTGCTCCTCTCTATGTAAATGTAGTGGGAGAACTCCAGACTCGTGTTCTATTAAATGATTAGGTGTTGAATTCAGCGCCCCCAGTGCTATCCTTAATGCCTTATTTTGGATTATATATAATTGTTGAAGAGACGGTGCAGCACATGAATAATCTTGGGATACATAGTCAATTTTTGATCTCATCAGGGTTTTATATAAAATAATATGTGATCTTCTCTCCGAGCCAAAATCTGTCCCTTGTAGCAAACGTAATAAATTTAGGTCTTTTTCACATTTGGCTATAAGGTTATAGATATTTATAGATATGCGTATTAAAATTTAATCGACGGTCCCAGATGAGAACTAAAATGTAACACTTTTATTGAATATAATTTTGGTGTATCCTAAATGTAAATCTAAAGAAACCCTGGAAGAGTTACCAAAAATTATACCTGCTGTTTTATTAGGAGATAGTTTAAAACCCCATTTATTAGCCCAGTCCCAAACTAAATTAAGCCCTTTTTGAGCTTTAGTTTGTAGTTTATCAAAATATTTCCCCTTAATCCAAGTGCTGCTATCCTCTGCAAATTGACTAATTACCATTCCTGATTCTTTTAATATATCTGGCAGATCATTTATAAGTACGTTAAAGAGAAGTGGGGAGATTATAGATCCTTGGGGGTGCCCCTCTCTCTCCGAATCTCCTCATCCGAAAGGGAGTCACCAACATTTACAGTGATTTTCCTGTCCTGAAGAAATGCCTTGATAAAGAAAAAACAATTACCTCTAATACCGAGGTCGACTAGTTTGGAAAGGATTCTGATCTTCCAGGCAAGATCCAACGCTGCCTGTAAATCGAGAAAAATGGCTAAAACTGAATGGCCAAAAATAATGTCATGTTGATGTCTTGCTTATTGATCTTGAGTGTTACGTCCCATTCTGAAACCTGATTGAAATTTATTAAGTTTTTGGATTCTACAAAATGTTCTAGGCGGACTTTTACCATGAATTCCATAAGCTTACTAGGGTGGGAGGTGAGGCTAATGGGACGGTAATATTAAGGGTCGTTAGGGTCTTTATTCGGTTTTAAAATGGGAATAACGCAGGCAAGTCTCCAGGAAACAGGGTATTTTTTGGAGGACCAAATGTTATTATAAAGGGATAGCCAAATATTGAGGGTGGCGTCAGGCATATTCTTAAATAAAATATATGATATTTTGTCCGGCCGGCAGCGGAATTTTTTCTGCTATTTATTGCATCTTTCAATTCGAAGAGAGAAAAGGGGGTATTAAGGAAAGGATGGAATTAGTTTCATCATCTTCATCTATATCATTTAATTTTGTATTGAAATTATTTTCGAAATTATTTTGATAATAATTGGTATTTTTGCTGAGATTATTTTTGCTCGAAACTTGTGAAAACTTGTGGCATAAAATATCAAAGATATCCCAATCTGCTTTATTATAATTAAATTTATCCTGATTGTAATGCTCGTGGGAAATCTTTTCCGAAGACAATTGGACTGATAGAAAGATAGGGAAATGATCAGATCCCCAATTGTCATTTAAAACGGACCAATGGGAAATTAAAGAAAGCGAGTTTGTGCAGAAGGATAAGTCTATGTGAGTAAGGTTTCCCGTGCCTTTATCTAAGCGTGTTGGTGAGCCGTCATTTAATAAAAATAAATTATTTTCATCTACCAAAGTTAGAATTTCTTTGCCTTTATTATTTGATTTATCGGACCCCCAGGCCTGATGATGGGCGTTGAAATCTCCCGTAATAATCGCATTTTTTAATTTATATTCACTTATTTCATTAGTGATATGATTAAGTGAATTCCTATTAAATAGTTAAAAAAATAAGGTTATAAAAATATACTAATCCACAAACGACACTGTTATCACAGTTTAAATGAGTATATATATATAAATGGTAAATGTACAGGGTGTACAATATAAAAGTATAAGTATGATACTATTTTAAGTATAATTGGTGTAACATTATACTGTTATACTCATATAAATATGACACTATTAAAACTGTACTGGAATAGTGTAGTATAGCTAGTATATATTTGTACGCATATAATGTCTGCGTACCATTCCACCTAAGCACTCTATATCATACTATATCTAGAAAAGGTATGGTGTCCTATAACCCATATGAATTTCACAATCAAAACTAAATGTCAACGTACTACTGACCAGCTGATGCCCCATGTTTAGCTAAGTTAATCGAACCGAAAGTGTAAGGAAACCGTTTCATATACGTTTTGTATATAGTTGATGTGAAAGTGAAGTACAGTTTCGAAATTGTCAACACTGGAATTTAACAATATTGGCCGTATCTTATAATTTTTACCACTGGCCTGTTTTAAATCATCTATCCTTGAGTAAAGTGAGTATTATACTGTATTAGATAGAAGTACCCCTATAATATGATCTTATTACCTATTACCTAGAACTATAAAGTTCTAATATGAAGAAGATGGGTAAACTATACTGTACTATTTAGATTTACCGTTATGTTGAATGTGTTTTGTCTCGAATTTGTAAAGGCTATTGTGTTATCGGCGCAGGTGTCAAAACGGAGGTACGTTGAATATAGATTTTGTGTTCACCGAGATATAAGAATTTCAGCCAAGATTGGTGTAAACAAACATTAAGCCCGGTACACGGTAAGATTATCTCATAGGACAAATCTTATAAGACAAATCTCATACAATCTATTTTATGCGATTGCCTGGACACACGGTGAGATTAATTTTATGGGATTTTCTGGTGACCTTCAAATAAGTGCATACTGGTTCTTTCCAGAATGTAAACGAATGAAAGCGCCTTGTCATACATCTTTCCTGTCGTAGTCTTTGTGCGTGACTGTCCACATAACTTCCTCTTCCTCATAATATCCCAGCAATTCATCAATGTTATCATTCGTCCAGGTTCCTGCCATGTTGCTATGTATGAACTAAAATACCCGCGTGTACAAATCTACAATGCATGTAGACCCTATGCTGCGATGTTTATGTCAAATCTGGAACGCAGTACACCTTGGCCACAGTGTCACCATGTGTGGTTAAATGGCGGCGCGTTTGA